>JPFM01000013.1:289956-367932 GCA_000733375.1 Paramecium sexaurelia
TTCCTTAATCAACTAAAGTCTTGCACATTTCAGCAACTGGATATTAAGCTTTAGCAACAGCCAAACCATATCCTGGAACAATGATGATAGATTTGCTATTAACCATCATTTCAACAGCTTATTCAACATTGATTTCTGTGTGTGTACCTTCTACTTTTGTAGATTAAATAGCCTCTGGATTAACATCAAATCCTCCAAAAATAACACTTGTTAAATTTCTATTCATAGCTTTACACATAATATAAGATAGAATAGCACCTGATGATCCTACTAAAGCTCCAACAATTGTTAATAATGGATTATCTAACATAAAACCTTCTGCACATAATGCCCATCCTGAATATGAATTCAAAACTGTAATTACAACTGGCATATCAGCACCACCAATAGCATTTGTTAATGTAACTCCTAAAACCTTACTAGCAGCTGTAGCTGTCAATAGAGCTGTCATTCCAACAGCAAAACTACCTGTTTAATTATATATTAATAAAGAAGCAACAGAAAGTGCTGCCAAAGCAATGTTGACTTAATTATGATAAGGCACAACAGTTGGATTTGAAGGCAAGAGATTTTACAATTTAGCAAATGCAATAAGTGATCCAGTAAATGTAATACCACCAGTGAAAATACCAAAGAAAATTGATAATTTATGAACCAATGCAGCTGGGTCTTCAGCCAAATGAGGGAATACATGTAAGTAGTTACCTATTGAAGTTAATACTGCTGCCAAACCAACGAAAGAATGGAAACAAGCAACTAATTAGGGTAAATCTGTAATAGCAACTCTTGTAGCAACTGTACCTCCAACAGTGGCTCCTAACATCACCATTGATGCCCATTAAGCTAATAATTCTGGAGAATATCCTTTATATCCTAAAGTTGCTGCAACACCTAATCCAACTCCCAAACATCCAAAACTATTACCAATTCTAGCTGTCTATTATTAAGCTAATCCACCTATAGCTAAAATACAAGCTATTGATGATGCTAAATATGATAGATTTGTTAATGGTTCTTTTGGGATTCCATAATAAAGGCCACCATAATATCCAAGTACTCCTGTTGCACCTGCTAATGCCATCAGATAATTATATTCAGCAGGATCAGTAGGTCTTCTGAACATGTTTAACATTCTTTATGTTACTAAGAATCCTCCTGAAATGTTGAGTGATGCTATTGCAACAGATACGGCTGCCAATAATCCAGTTAAGGATCCTGGGAAATATTTGCCATCCATTAATTCCATACCTCCAACTATAATTATACCAGATACTGCATTTGTAACTGACATCAAGGGTGAATGTAAAGCTGGAGTAACACCCCAAACGACTTAATAACCTACAATTCCTGCCAAAGCAAAGGTATTCAACATTTTTAAGAATTCCATATTTGGAGATTAATAACCTAAAGCCATCATTGCCATAAGTGAAGCTGATGTATTTATTACGTTCTTCCAAGCTTATTTGTATGGGTCTACTTTAACTTCTTGTTTTTTGTGAGCAGCAGCCTTTTATGTATCATTTTATTAGAGCTCACTCTTTGATGTAATAATAGGAGGAGGAGGCCATTTCAATTCTCCATCTAATGTTACTAATGATTGTCTAACAACATCATCATTTAAATCAACTTATGTAATTTTTCCATTAGGATCTTTGATTGTTCCAACAATGTATTACATTAATTTTCCAATATTATTAGCATATAATGTTGAGCTTTAAGTAGGTAATCTGCTTGGTAAATCTGTATATCCAATAATTTTAACTTTTCCTTAATGATTATATAATTCTCCTGGTTTACATAATTCACAATTTCCTCCAGTTTCAGCAGCCAAGTCAACAATAATTGAGCCTTATCTCATGTTTTCAACTAATTCTTTAGATAATAATTTAGGAGCTGGTCTTCCTGGAATAAGTGCAGTAGTAATAATAATATCAACTTCTTTTGCTTACTTTAAGAATAATGCTAATTCAGCTTCTAAATATTCCTTTCCCATTTCTTTAGCATATCCACCGATACCTGCACCATCTATAACTTCACCATTGATTTTGATTTCTAAGAATTCTGCCCCACATGACTTTACTTATTCTTTAGTTGCTAATCTTGTATCAAATGCCCTAACAATTGCTCCCATATTCTTAGCAGTTACAATGGCTGATAAACCAGCCACTCCTGCTCCAATAACTAATACTTTAGCAGGTGGTACTTTTCCTGCTGCTGTCATTTAGCCAGCAAAGAATCTACCAAATTCATTAGCTGCTAATACAACTGCTTTGTATCCTGCAATATTAGCCATTGAACTTAATGCATCATATGTCTATGCTCTTGTAATTCTGGGTACACATTCCATAGCAAATGTTGTTATCTTCTTTTCTTATAATTAATTAAGTAATTCTTTATTCTATGCTGGGTATATGAAAGATGTCTAGGCTTAATAAAATGATTACAAGTGTTTAGTTTTCCTTCAAAGCCTTTGTATTTTCGGGAGGTCTAATTTTTAATATTACATCAGATTAATCATAAACTGAATTTGTATCAACAACTTTTGCTCCAACTTCTTGATATACATTATCTGCAAAATTGGCCTTAATACCAGCTCCACTTTCGATAAGGACCTATTTTATTAATTTAACATTTAAACTTAATGTCCATCTTTAACCAAATTTTTGATTGACTCTGGTGTTGCTGCCACTCTATTTTCATTTGGATATGTTTCTTTTGGAACACCAAATACAAATTTAGGATGAGTTGGCTTCTTTTCGCCCTTACTTGAGAAGCATGTTCTCGCGCTTAATAACAATTGCCTTGTTGCTTGACGATGAAATCCTAGCATAAATAAATATCTTTTTTTATAAACAATATATTCCTATATATACAATTAATTTAAAAGAAATCTTTCGTATATAATTTATTTTAAATTTTTGTTATGAGAACTGCAAATTCAAATTAAGGAGGGCAATCCTAAATCCCTGATGTCAATGAAATAAATGAATATATTAAAGAGTATTTGAGATATTCTAACTATTCAAATACTTTAGAATGTTATGAAGCAGAAATTAAGAGTAAATAGGTTTCTAATAAAGTAGATTATTTAATTTATATTAAAGATGCTAAATAAATAATAAGTTGTCAAATAGACAAATGAGGAAATGCCTCGCATATTTCAACTGTTAAAAAGTGATAATATTAAAACAAAAAGAGAGATAAATTTAGAAAAGGAATAAAAGTTATTCAATAAAAAATACTAATAAATTCTTTAGGCAGGTAGATAAATATTTTCTGTAAGTATAAATCTGTTATAATTACTGCATTCATTAAAAGAAACAGCAAAAAATGAGAATCTCAGTGAAACATTAGAAAACTACAAAATTTAATTGGGAAAATATCATAAAGTAATTATAAATGAAGGAAAACCAGAAGGAACTGAATTAATTACAGAATAAGTCATGCATGAACATAAAACTAAGCTTTTTAAAAATTATTAAGATAAAAATGTTGATGGAATGATAGAAGTATTGTTATCTCTTAGAGTTAATGCATTATAAATTGCACCAGAATTAAGAAAAAACCTAGTTTACGAATTAATAAGAAATGATGTATTTAACATTGAAGCCACTGATAAGTTTGATTTTGTTGTTCATTTATTGGATATAAATAATTAAAGTCTTAGACATGCAATTACTAGTTTAATTAGTGTGATTAGTAGTACTTTAAGAGGGGTAGAGTATTTAACTTACAATGGAAATATGATCATCATTGAAAAGATAATAAAAATTTTAAAAGAGCAGGAAAACGGTTCAGTCACTCAAAGATTCTGTTTAGCAATCTTATAAAAGGCAAGTATTAAAGATACAGTCATACCAACTTATGTTCATAATGAGATGATTTAATGGATTATTAATCTCATTCAAAAATCAGTTAATAATAAAATCCATATATTTTGTCTTGATTTTGCTTCTGCTACATTAGCTAATATTATTCATACTCCATATACATTATAATACTTAGAACATTAACCAAGATTTGCTCATTAAGTAATGGAACAATTGCTAAAGTTTATTAAAGATTAGATTTAAGTTTCTGTGCTTATGCATATTTTAATTTGCCTTTCTTATTTAAGTAAGGAGAATTTTGCTCAATAGATGGAAGAATGCAGATTTGTAGATAGAATAAGTGCATTTGTAGAATATTATAGTGTCATTAATACTGGTATATATAAAAACGATATATTAAATTAGAAAATGAGGCAGCAGAAATTGATAAAAAAACTGTTTTAGATTTATGTGCTCATATGTTTCATCCGAAGGATACTTCTTTAGATAATTCTGAAACTCTAGAGTTAAATGAATTAAAAACTGAAGATAGGATCAGAGAATACGAAAATGAGCAAGGGGAATTAATTTTTGAATGTTTTCAAGATGAAGTTAGTTGAATGTTTAGTTTTATATATTTTTTATATTGGATATATTTTTGATGAATTTATTATTTGGTTTTATATCTTATACATTTATACTTCTGGTTGATATTTCATTTTAGAAAAATTTGAGCTTTCTTGCAAAAATTCAAAATTATTAACCCATAAATACTTGATTGCAGGAAATTTATTTTTCTCAATTATTAAACACGACTGATGCTAAATTTTTCACAAATTTTTATTTTACCTAATTGTCATATCCATGCGATTTCAAGAATCAGAAAAGGATTGCTAATCAGAGCTACCTTTCAGCTTAAAAAATGCCAACTAAAAAAAGAGAAAACCTATTGATTCAGATAGGAAAACTAACTTGATACTTAGTGTAGTTAAAGATCATCTTCCAATATATTAGGTATAAAAGTTTATTACTATTTTTAGGCAGCTATCATTCATAAAGTTAAATATTCATCTGCCAAACATATTTTGAGAAATTACTACAGTGATACTGCTAATTACTTTTCTCTTCAAAAAAAAAGAAGAAGAAAGATAATCTGTTGTGGTGTCTCCGTGTTAATTGAAACTAACAGTGGAAATATCGTTTTGACTTAACAATAGCGTTCCACAATTCCTTATATCAAAAATGGAATAAATGCCTAGATCAAATAAAAAGTTATTGATCATCTGAGTGTATCAATACATAGACACATATGTAACTTAAATTTCAAGAGGTTGAATAAGAGACCTAGAATCGACCCATTAAAACAGTTGAATAAAATAGAAAAAATTGAAAACAAAGTTAATTTTCTCATTTAAACACTTGAAAAATAACATAAAGAAATGACATAATGATAAGTTACACATTATCTTTATAAATTATATTGTATTTCTGTCCCTTCATTTTCTTAGCATACTATTTAAATTATTGAAAAAAGATTTTTTAAAATGGAATATAAAAATGATTTATTTTTAAATACTCAATTAATATATAATTATATAACTATTTTTAAATTATTTGTAAAAGAATTTAGGTTGTATGTCTTCATTTAGTTTCATGTTGGTTTACTCTCATAATTATAAATTATTTCAAATCAACCTAAAATTTTGATAACTATGAGTTTAAATTTAATGTCTGTTCAAAATTAAATATAGTACTAATATATTTTATAATTTTAGTATTATAACCATTAACTTTAATAAAAAAGCCTAAATATATACAAATATAACTTATCCTAAATTTTCCATTTTTAAGTTTACGCATAAACATCAAGTATATATTTGTAATTTTATTATTTAATAAATTAAAAAGAAATTTAACACTAACTTCATATTAAAAAAATTAACTTTAAATCAAAAATAATAATCATTATGATTGTTTAGTTTTAAGTCTATAATAGTTATTTTAAAAAACTAAAGGCAAACAAGAAGTAAAAAAGAATTTGGATTTTTATGAATTATCCATATCAAATTTACATGAAGGACTTGTTTAAAATCTTTAATTGGAAGTAGTTTGGGGAGGGTATCTTCTGATATGATAACTGATATTTTCTAAGGCAATTCCTAAAATACCAGTTGGAGATGAATGTTTTTTTGTTTATTTTTTTGTTTTATTCTTATTTTTTAATGACTATTAAATTATTAATTCTTCTGTTTTTTATCTTGAATGTTTAACAGATTAAGCAGATTTCAATAGTTTATTTAAATAAGCTTATTCTGATTCTACTGGATTATCTAGTGTTAATGTTTGTTCTCTTAATTTATTATCATCCAATTTTGTTCTGCTACTAATCTTAAAAATTTAACTAGTTCTATTGAATAAAATTTTTTATTTATTTTCTTAATTTTAAATTAGATTTTCTGGTTTGAGAAATGTTTTATTTTAGGTTCTTTCAAGCAAATTTATTTTTTCAGTTTAATCAATAAAATTTTTTTCATACACTTTTATTTATTATATAATTTATTTAAGTTTTTGGTCATTTAAAGAAATTAAGCTTTTGTTTAATTATGGATCACAATATAGAACTCTCATAAAATCCCTTTTAGAAACAGAGTAAACATTATTACTTTCAAAAGTTGAAACTAAACTAAATTATCTACATAAATCTGGAGCTTTTAAAATTTCTAATTCTCCAAACATTTCTCCAGCTCCCAGAAATTTCAATGTCATTATTAATTTCTTATCGCTGGCAATAAGATTACCATATTTTTTCTTTTAATATAATTTATCAATTTTTTCTTAATTTGTTAAAGATGGTCTATTGTATGCAAATTATTGCTTCAAAAATTCAATATCATCATCAATTTCATTTTAATTATTAATTTTTTCCTTATTCGTTCTTAAACATTTAATAACCTACAGGATTTAATAACTAAATACTTTGAATTCTCCAGTTTAAATGAAATAAACTTCATTAGATGGATCTCCTTCTTTATAAACAGTGTGATTCAATCGAAATTTATTTAATTTCATAACATCAAATAAGGATTTGATACTCATAAATTTCCAATCTTTAAAAATAGATAATTTTGCAAACTCTTCAAAATACATCTGTCTTTGTTAGTTGATCTTTAACATTAGTAAAATAAATTACCACAGTTTTTTTGATCACCATGTAATCTTCTGCATCTAAAACAGCTAAATGAGTAGGAATCACAGCTGTTATACTAGCAGATCTAGGTTCATTATTTTCTAGAGCAAGTTCACCAAATGCTTAGCCATCACTCATTTGAATTAACTCTTTTTCTTGATAGCGATCTCCAACAAACATCCTTTTATGTATTGATACTCTACCTTATAAAATAATATAGAATGTTGTTCCTACATCACCTTAAACATATTGAACATTTATTTACCTTCTCTAAATAGGGTTTCACCCTTTTTTAAAGATGTATAACTCATTTTTCTTAAGCATCTCTCCCAAAGTAGAATTCCTTAATCTTTTTCTAACAATTTCTGAAAATAAACAATGTTTATTGTTGCCTTCTTCAAAATTTCTATTTCATATTATGTTCTATGATATGATGATTTTGTTAGTATAATCACAACTATTCCAAATATTTGATCTTGATTGAGTTTCTCATAAAGTGATGGTTCTTATTCCATTTATAAGATATACTACTTTAATTCTTTAATCTCATCTTCTTGCAATTAATGAACACTTTATGAATTTTTCATTATAATAATTTATGAAAACTTATAAATTTAATATAACTAAATTCTTTCATTTTTAGAATATACACTTTTATTTCTCTAAATTTAAGATTTGCAAATTCATATAAAAATTTCTATTTAAAATTAAGGTATTATTATATGTATTTAAAATAAATTGTCTTTTATTATTATTCACTTAACATTCATAATCAACAATATATCGCATCTTAAAACCCAATTTGACCATTATATTTTAACATTAAAGCTAGTATTAAATAAAAAAAATTGCACTCTTTTTTATGCCTTTTATTTTCAGATAATTTTGAACACTATGATGAAGTGTTTATCTTATTCAATCATTTTGCTTTTGATAAAAATAATCTTCATTTTTCATTTTAGTTATAATTATATATATAAGTTATATAACATAATTTTTTCCAAAAACGCTTAGCATATTAAATTAATGAAAAGTTTAGTAACATTAGCAATTGTGTTTTGCTTGCTTACACATCCTGTGGTATGTAAGAAACATTTCAATGATGAAGAACATTCAGCTTTTGAGAAAAGTAATATTTTTTGATTGATATTAGGTCATAAAAAACTCTCTCTTTAAGATGATCCATCTTATGGTAAATTAGAAGAGATCTAAGATCATCCTCTTGGATCAAAGATTTTATAGACAATTGCCTTATAATTAAGAGGAAATGAATCTTTAAGTGCTGTGAGCAAATTACTTAATGACTTAAAGGGGGATTTGGAAGTATAATTAATAAACCAATATATTTAGGGAAAATAAATTGATGCTGATAACGAGAGAGCTTAAATAGGTTCATAATGCAAAAAGGATCTTTAGAATTATAGTCAAAGAATCAGTCTCTCCATCAATGAAATTAAAGATGCTGAATTTAAGGCAAAGAGATTGAATGAAGCTATAGCTGTCTATCAAGCTGAAATAAATGAAAAGGCTAGATAAATTAAAGTATTCTAAGCTAAAGATGATACATTAAGAGATATTAGAAGATAAGATAATTTAGATTTTTCAACAAGAACTACTTAAATGAAAGAGATGGTTTAAGCATTTGAAGTTATTCTTCCAAAATTACACTAAGTTTGGGATGTAGCTGCTTAACATAAAGCTGGATCTTTTATTGAAGAAGAAGCAATTAATGAAGCCTTAGTTTAATTAGCTAAAATTGGGTATAAAATATTATATACTATCTAGAGAAGAGAATCCAATAACAGCAATGGTTGCTCTTACATCAACTTTGGAACCAACTGCAGTTTAAACTTTGATTGAGAAAATGGAAGCCATCAGAGATTCAATAAAGGAAAGTATTAAGGCAGAAGAAGAAGCTGAAGCAAAGAATGCTAGAGTATTTAAGATGTTAACTATATATTTTTAGGATACAGATACAATTTTAGCAGCCATTTTTAACGCTATGGAAAGTTTGACAAGAGAAAAGTCAAGTGATGAGGAAGCATTATAAGAAACTATTAGAAATAGAGATATTCAAGATAAGAGATCAAGAGATGCACATGCTGTATATATTTATTTTTATATTCAGGAATTCAATGCTGCCAAGAATGGTAATTAATAGAGAAACTAATAATGTCAAGAATACGAATTATAATATTAATAAAATACAATTGAAAGAGATAAATAGATTGCAATTATCAAAGATGTTTAAAATATTATTGCTACAAAGATAGAAGTTGTAACATGCTTTGTAGAAGAGAATAATCTATTCTGATTAATATGATAATTATAAAATATTAATCAAAAAATCGAATTAAATACAATCAAAAATATGGAATAGATTTTTGGCTTGATTCCCATGGTTATAATTCTTCTAATAGGGATGGTTCTGTAATAATATTTTTACAGGGGATTTATTTCTTTAATTTGATAGGATTGTATAATTAAGGAAGTACAATGTTGTATTTTGCTTGATGTGGTCTTGATTGTTTTTTTATGAGATTAGAATTAGTACTTGAGTTTTCAAAGTTAAATTTTTTTGAAGTTTTTCTTTTTGTAATTTCATTAATATAATATTGATAAGAAGAATCTTATTTTGGAAGGTTTCTTGTAATAGCCAAATCATGATTGACAGAATGAGATTTAGTGGATTAATTTTGATTTTGCGATAGTTGTAAATAAATAGGATGATGATGCAATCGATGCGATTGTAAGTTAATTTTACATCCAAAAACAGGAAGCAATTTTTAATTCTTTATTTATCTTGTTAAAGATCGCTTAACAAATAATTAATATGTTGCAACGGGGCTATTTTACATATTTTAAGCATTCTCCATATTAATAATGAAATTTGTATTCAAAGATATAATTATTTTTAAAGAAATATCTAACTTTTTCTTACTACAATATTATTCTTAGGAATTCAAAATTAGATTTACACAGCATTTTTTAGAATTCAATCAAGATGATGTTAACATAAACTTAAACTTTCATCATCATTATTGTTTTTACAATCTACTCTATATAAATATAAGTTATGATTTAGCAAGGTTTATTTTAACAATCACTAAATTATAAAAAAAAATGAATAACAGCAATATCATTCATAAAATGTATATCACATCCATTAAAACTGATCCAATTTAATATTATTTAATTTTTTGCAAAGTCTAATATGTATTAAATCTATAAAGTATTATAATTTACCCTAAGCTTTTAAGAACAATCTCTGCAGTCGAAAGATTTAATGGTTTAACATCCATAACTATTATAAATTTTCTTAAAGCAACTATTTATAAATTAACTTGTTATATAAAACCAACTTGAAATGATATCATTAAATTAATTTTGTTGATGTTTACTATTTATTCATTTTATTTGATAAGAAATTTAAGATTTAATTTGATAACTTATTTAATAGAACAAGATCTAAATTTTTAATCAGATCAACCAGTAGTTTTATACTATACTTTGCAATTAATTAGCTTTTTAATTTTAAACTCAATATATCTACGACTTTATTTCATTCCTTATGTCATTTTCTTTGAATATGACAACAATTTTTGTAAACTTTCCTATCTAAATCTTTTAATTTGAAAATAAAACTTAGTACATTTACTTTTGGTCAAACTTTTTCTTTAATAAATAAGATCCTCTTCATTAATAGACTAATATTAAAGCGATCATTATCTTTTAAATTATAATTCGTTTTATGTTATTATCTACAATAAAAGTGAATTAAGTTAAATTTCCAAATTTTTTACTTTTTCAAATTAATGTAAATTCTTATTAGGTGCTGACTCAATAATATTAATCCTGTTTTAATCGAATATCGATTTTAAAATGACAAATGATTTTGTGATATAAATCCTATTCATGATAACTAAATTTAAATCGTCCAACCTTGTAATCACAATGAGCAATAAATTTACATTTGCTAATAATATTATTTTGTTTATTTAATATTCATAAATATAATAAAATTTTTTGTTTTTTCATTTTTCCAATTATATTGAATATAATGATCTTTTGTTTTCTTGAAATAAAAGGAAATAAGATGATTGAATGAATAATAAGTTCATTTAGATGTTGCTTAATAAATATTTAAAATCAATAAAGAAAAATAAATCTAAAATAAATATATAAATAAAAAGGTTTAAATTGATTTTGAAAAATGAAATTAGTCATTAAATAGGCATATGAAAGTTAAAATAATATCAATTAAGTGATTTACTTAAAATTACTAAATATATGAAAAAAATAGTCCATATTGTTTGTTTCTTATTAAAGAGGTAATTAAAAGTCTCAGTTATATAAGCATTTGTGCATTTAAATAGAAGAAATAATATGTCTACAATCAATGATATTTTAGTCTCTGAACATTTATTAATAATTTCTTTATAATATAAATATGTAGCATAAATAGGTAAAATCAACTACCTCATAAAATATTCGGTAAAAGTTAGGTATGAAAGACTCGTTAACTAATATTAATTAAATTTACAGCTAACCTCATTCATCTAAAGGAGCGGAAACCAAAAAGAAGGAAGTAAATTCTTATTTATTTAGAATGTGTAAGATTGCAATACAATGAAGAAAAAATTGTTTAATATGTTGGGATAAAACTATAATTCTAGCAAAGCATTTTCCATATCACCTACTAATTCCCTTAAACAAAACTATTTTGTTTCTACATCTACATAGCAGAAATCAAAATAAATTTTGCAAAAACAAAATAATACTCTTGATTGTCATGTATCAGTTGCTTAAAATCTATAAGGAAATTCAGTTAAGAATACTTAGTAATAATAATCCATAAATCAATATGAAAAATATACTTCTTTTTTAGAAAATCAAAATTTTGAAAACCAAAATACATCAGTTAAACAAGGAAAAAAAGTTGGAATCCACAAACCTAACTCTACTCTATCAAGAAATCATAAAACTGATAGAAGTTCACTAATAGCTTTATTTGAGAAATTGCATGAAAAAGATTGTTCTAATAAACAAAGATAATAAACATCTCAAAATTCTAATTATATTGTTAATATCTAAAAATTATAGTAACCCTAAGAATCTTGTTAAACAGATTTAAAGTTTCGATAAAAAATTAAAGGATCACTATCCAATAATTCATCTGGATAATTTTGTTCTCATCTTAATGCTAATTCATCATCTACTCAAATTCAACAAAATCACCAAAATAATATTGAAGATAACTTACAATAATTAGCTGAAAGAATGTCATACATTTTAAATAGCTATAATTAAAAGTTGAAATAAGTAGATTTTGATAAGGAAGTATTAATATAGGAAATCTAATATTGGAAATCAAAATACCAAAAACTCTAATAAAAATCATCGATTTCTTGATTCAAGATTAGATTAAATATTGATAATATAATCTTTTTATTATGATAATGACAATATTCATATTGAATAATCAAGATATTTAAACTATTTGTTATATCTTGAAAAATAAATGAGAATTTGTTTATTTTGATCAAATTAATTCTTTAAGAATACATTTTATGTTCTTCCAGAAAAATACATAATCCTGTTAATTCAATTTGATCCATCAACTAATAAGTTTAAAACCTTTATTTGAAATTATAATTGATAATTGTACTTGTCTCCATTTTACGATGGTCATTTTAAATATTTTCATTTTCTAAAAATTTTAAGAAATATATGAAATAGGTTATATTTTACAATTTGGCAATATTTCTGATTATTCTTAAACTTGTAAATTTATATATTAAAATATTCTTGATTATTTTTATAACATCAAAGAATACTCATTATATAGATATCTTTAATTACTTGTTGGATTTATTATTTTGTATCTATTTATAAATGTATATAAAAATTATTAATAAACAATCCATATCATTCTAGAAGGAGTATATATTTACAAATTTGATTATATAATATATAAATTATTCAATCTAAATGTTAATACTTAGATTATCATTGAATATTTATAAAATTTCTTATCATTATTATGTTACAAGTTAGAATATTTCGCATTTCAAAATATATATTGATTGGTTGCTTAACAAAATAATAAATATCATTCTAATTATTATAAGGAAAATCATTTCTCTATATTAAATTTTATAATTTACTAAAAAATCATTTTAAAAATAAAATATTTAATTCTATTTAATTTTCTATAATTAATTTGTGATATAAAATCTTTCATCTAATGTTTAAGAATTCAAATCTATTTTGTTAAATTTGGAAAATTCTTGATTTAGTTGCTTGCTTTTAATTATTTTAATAAAAATATAATCTAATCAATATCATTTATCAAAGCAAGTATGACCACAACCTAAAGGACATTAAGAATTATTTTTAAACCAAAGTTTCATTTCTTTCATATGTCCGCCATGCATACATTGTTAACACCATAAATAAAGACCTCTTACTGGTTTAAAACTATTTTATAATTTATTATTTTACCAAATTGCACAATTGAAATCTATTTTACAAATATTACAAAATGCGCCTATTGTTTAACTATTTTTACATTGGCCAAGACATTTAAAATTCGTGACATATTTATTACTAGTTCTAAATTATTCTACTGGACTTTCTAATGCAGCTTTCATAGCTAATGTGTGTTTGCCAAATGCAACTAACAAATCAATATAAGATTAAGTCCACTTTTTAGCAATTAAATCTGGAAATTAAACATGATTTTTTGCACATGCTGACATCCAAAATCCACTTGGGAGATCTCCTTAATCTATAACATGTTAAATTAATTAAATTATTGAATTAGAAATAACTTACCTAATAATATTAAATTAATAAATACATCATTTATTATTTATCTGTTAACAAATAACCCATAGGAGTCATAGTCCTCAATAAGTTTTTATAATAAGGAATTCTTTCTATATGAATTTTTAGATGATTTTAATCTTCAATTATAATATTTTTGCTATCTAATTCTTATCTAAAAGCTGCTGGGTATTTTTCAAAATATTTATAAAGCTTTTAAAGATCTTAAGAGTCTAATTATTTTTTTTCATGTTATCTATTATTTTTGGTAACTTGAGTGGTTTATTCTAAAGGAGATTTTTAATCATCATCTGATTATTCATTACCTTTATTTGGTATTTATACAGGACAATCTTACATGGATACATTAGGACCTAATTCTTTTGTTAATTTTTTGAAATCGTTTATGAGATGTTCTAATGCTTTCCAATAGTGAGCAATTTCTGGTTTATCAATTTGCAATGCTACATTACTATTGTATTGAAAATCTTTTTTAGAACTATAATGCTTTTAAAGATATTTTAATTCTTCATCAAAAGGAATTTTGGGGTCAAATTTTTAATCAATAGCTTCTATATAAAATATTGATCTGATGTTTGTTTTTTGAATTGAAGAATTTTATGGAGTTACTGACACTGCTTTTTGAATATCTTACATTGGATTTTAAAACAGATTGTTTTATGAAGTATTTTATGAAGTCTTAGCTTTTTGAATGAATATTTCATCATTAGAAGATTATTTTTGTATAGATTGCAAGTTAATCATTTGTGGATTGCTCCTTTCTGATTCGAAATGAGTCGAGAAGGGAGATTCTAATTTCATAAGTAAATCGTTGTATTAATTGAATGCCACAGGAAATATTGGACAATTATTATATACTTAATATGCTTATCTTACAGACTACATCCTTAAGTATTTATCTTTGGATCCAGTAAAAATATATTATTCATCTTAACCTAAGACAAAAGATGTAATAATATCATTATGACCTTTGACAATATGCATAGGTCGAAAAGGAGTTCTAATGTCGTATGTGGTTACTGATATATCTCTATTAAGTGATGATACACTCAGAAGGGAATTATTTTATACATGCCATTTAATGTGAGATGAACCATCAATATGTTGAATGATTCCTTTTTCTCTAATGTCGGTATGATTCTCCACTTATAAAATCTTAATTTCTTTGTCATTTGATCCACTAGCCAACACATTATCTTTTGTCCAATCTAAACATATAATTAAATTTGTTAAAGGGTCTTGCTTTCTGCCCTTCAAATTAATTTCACTAACAATTGTATCTGATTGTTTTCTTATATCGAAATATTCTAATTGACCAGTGTCAGATGCTGCCATAAAATAATTGTCTCTTGTAATATTAAATTTAATGTCTCGAATAGCTTCATTCCTTTATAATGTAAAAATAGGTTATGCAACTGATTAACGAGAATCATAATAATTTATTGTATAGTCTTATCCACCACTAATAAAACAATTTTCATTATGCCAATTCATTCTATGTATAGCTGCTTAATGATTTCGATAAACTGTTTCTTTTTATTTTTCAATATCCCAAACCTAAAATTAACCTTATACTGACGCAGCCAATAATAATGTTGGTTTTTTACGATTGAATTCAACATATCCTATTGCTAATTTTGTGCCTTGTCTCCTCAAATTCTATTTTATATTCATTTTTTTATTCACTTGATCCAAATCTATTATTTTTAAAATTTCTCTCCCTCCTACCACCAAATTCCTCCCTTATTAATCAATATCAATTGAGGATATGCTTGTTTGTAAATCTAATTCTTAATCCATATTTATTTATATAAATTATATTATTATGCAATTATAAGCTAAATTAAAACAAAGAACAGATTGTTATGTTAGTCTTCCAAGAATGTTTTAATAATTTACAACGCAATCATTTTCTTAAGGAAATCTATGCTAAGTCATAAAAGCGTAATCATTTCATAAATATTAAAGTGAACTATTGAAAACATAATAAATTGCTTATTTTGGTTGTTAAGGTATTTCTGAAGATAATCATATTGAAATTGGTTTTTAATTTGCTCAACTTTTAAATATCGAAGATGATGATTATTTATAAATAACAACAGGTAATAATCATTTAAGAATTAATTTCAGTCTCAAATTGCAATCAATCCAGTGCCATAACAATATATGTTTAAAAATGGTCAGATTATATGATAGTTCAACATTAGAAGGATTAATTTGAAACAAGCCTCCTAAATAATATTTAAATAGTTTATAATGAATTACTTTTCCCAATATTTTATTAAGAGGGACAATTTGTTACATTTACTTTCAAAGCCTAAGAATACAATGGTCCCATTGCAATAAGTCCAAATTGTGAACTTAATATTTTAATTGAAGAATCACAAAAACCAGAATAAAAATTAGATTTAATTGAATTAATTGTGCTCCTTTCTGATCAAGATTAATTTGAATCTTATATTGAAATCAATACTGAACTTTATCACAATAATAGATTAGAAAAATTATATTAGATAACTTATTCATCTGTTTTTCCAAAATCATATAGAAATTTTATTAAATATGCCAAAAATTTAAAAAAAAACAAATAGAAATAAAATATTCCTAAAACCTCAATTGTCCAATTCAAATAAAATAATTAAATTAATACTAAGTATTGTTTCATTTCAAAATATTATGCTAAACATCTTGGAATAAGAGAAGGTTAGGTGATTTTAATTAATACACAAGAACATGATGTAAATAAAGAAGCTACTATAAGAAGTATCAAAAGAAACTAATTAATCTTTTAAAAAATCTATTTCAATTTTTATACTGATTTACCCTTAAATAGAGAATATCTCATTAAATTAATATTAGATAAAATTGAAAAAAATTAATAAACTGTATTATAGAGTAATAAAAAATTAATATATTAGGCAGAGTTCATTTTAACTAAGATCATCTTTACTTTTTGAGAATTGTTTAATTAATAGGTAATCAACCAGAACATTTCCTACAAACACTGTCAATTATTAATGAACATAATGAACCTAAGGTAATTGGAGAAAGAGAAAAAGGATTACTTATTAAATACTTAGATGAGCATATCAAAATACATGGATTTACAACTCCAATACAAAAGGAAATTAAACTAAACTAATACTAAGGGATGAGAAATAAAAAAGTTTAGTAATAAGATTATAAATTACTTTTGCAATTATTTGATGGATAGATTAAATAAATTTAATCTAATTTAGAATAATAAACTAATTCCTAATGTTTAATAATTTCTAAAGAAAGTTAGGCTATTTAAGTTTTGGTTTCTTATTTCAAAACTAAATTTGAAGTAATTAAATTAAATTTAGATAAATTAAATTAACATGGATAAAATGAAAAACTTTAAAATGGTATCATTTAAATAATAATTTAGTTAAAAAATTTATTAAACATATTTTTTGGTAATCAAGATAAGTTTCATTAAATGATATACTTATAATTGTAAAAGGAGTCGAATCTATTAAAAGTATTGATTTGATTGATTTTTAATAATCATTTTTAATACTTATTTCAAATGTAAAAACCTTATAATTTATTTAGATTTTAAGTAAAATTATTAGAAACTAGATTATGGAATATCCATAAGTTAAATTAATAATCATTTCCCCATCTAAAGATTATTTAAATGCTAATTTGTAAAGTATTAATTTTTTTAAAATAAGAAAAATTTTCAAAAGATCAAATTATAGAATTTAATAAACCAAAATTAGATCTTAGATTAAAAATTTTTGAATAATGTTATGTTTCTGAAGAGATCAAGAAATCTGCAGAAATATTGGCATAAAAGTCAGAAAATTTCAATTATACTTAATTTCATGCTTTATAGAATAGAGAAAAATATCAATAAGAATTAAATTAAGACATATCAGAAGAATGGGTTCTATAATAAATTAATGATTTACAAGATTAATAAGTATAATTAAATAAGAAAATTCCTACTTTTAAAGAGATTGGAGGTCTGAAAGAATAAAAGTAAATTATTTTAGATTTATTTGATTTACCAATGAAATATGAGCATTTGTTCGCTAAATCTAAAATAAAGCTTCCAAAAAGTGTACTAATCTATGGAATGCCTGGATGTGGTAAAACATATTTTAGTTTGAGTATTTGTAACGAATTAAAAATTAATGTTTTGACAGTAAAAGGTCCTGAATTACTTGATAAATATATAGGTAAATTAATTAATAAAGAATTTAAGGTTCATCTGAATAGAATGTGAGGGATCTTTTCTAAAAGGCTTAATCTTTATCTCCTTGCATAATCTTTTTAGATGAAATTGATTCTGTTGTACCTGTAAGAACATCTTCACATTCTGGAGTTACAGATCGAGTTGTCAATTAATTTTTGTGTTATTTAGATGGAGTGGAAGAAGGAATGAAGGGAGTATATATAGTAGCTGCTTCAAGTAGACCTGATTTAATTGATCCTGCCATTTTAAGACCAGGAAGAATAGATAAGCATGTTAGAATAGATTTACCTAATAAAGAAGAAATACTTTAAATTTTGGAAATTTACAAAGGTCCATTGGAATTTGATGGAATTTCAGAATAAGAAATAGCTGAATCATTATTTGGTTTATCTCAAGCAGATGTTGTTTCATTTTTCAAAGAAGCCAGAATCTATTTAACTGATAGAATAGTTTAATTAGAAGATTTTAGTCTAAAAAGAAAAGTGTAAAAAATTGAAGATTTTAAATTAACAAAAGAATTATTTTCAGAAATTATGAAAAATATGAAGCCAAGTTTAAGTTAAAAATAGATACATTTCTATTAAGATGTATATAATAGATTCGAAAAGGGAGGAATAAAAGATATGAAAAATCAAAAATAAGCTTTATAGTGATTATGATGTTAAATTTTTATAAATTAGTATCAAATAAAATATAGTAGAATTTTAATCTTCGAGGAATAATGAATTATTTGACCTTAATATTTGTTGAATCTGATATACATTCTTATCTACAAATCTAGATTATTTATGAATTTAATAAGAATTATAATAAAATTATATATATTTATAATAGTAAAACCATAATATATCTATATAATATGGAATAATGAATTGTTTGTTTGTTTGTTCTATTTATTTTGTGAATAATCAGATTATTTATAAATTATTTACTTGAATTAATTTATGATTATTATAAATTTAGTTGCAATTTTTTATTATTGAAATGATTGGATTTCATTTATAATAGTGAAATTTAATCATGAAATTAGAATGAACTAAATTCAATATAGTTTGAATAATGTATGAATGATGAGTCTTTATAAAATTAATTATAATTATTTATGATAATAGTTTTTTATTTGTTATTTATTCTTTCATATTGCTAAAGTGCTTTTGAAAAAATCAATCATTAGGAGATATTTGAATACATATTACGAATGAATGAGTTAAGAAGTAAAAGATACACAAGTCAAATATAATTACTTTATGATGAATAAATTTATGAATTATATGAAGAAGATTTAGAGAATTAGATAAAAAGGAATAAGGAAATTATGGATAAATCAATTTTAGTAATTGAGAAGTACTATTTGCCAAAGAAAACTTGCTTAGAAGGAATTTTAGATTCGATTTTGATAATGGAGCCACTTTTTCAATAGATTTAATATGATAGAGAGACTTTGAATACATATTTTTATTCGGTAGATCAACTTAATTTTAGATCTAGTTGTTATTAAGTGTTGTAAACTATAACAGATCAAGATGTTGAATTAAAGAGTAAGGATGAAATAGAAAAGATGGAATTATTTTAAGAGTATTATGATAAGTTTTATTAAAATGATTTTACTTAGAGTAAGATGTATTTAGAATCAAGAGCAATGGATTTTAGGAAGAAATTGGAAGAGTTTACAGAATTATTTAGTGATGATTCTTAGAAAATATTAGATGTGACTAAATAGTTAATGTTAAAGGCGAAACATTCGTTTAGCAATTTAAGATTATAGATTTAACCTGAAACAGATTAAGCTATATGTAAATTTAATATGTTTAATTAAGAATAATACAATGTGTAAAAATAAAGATTTGATTTATTAAGAGAAAAAGAAGTGTTCTTGAAGTAGTAGATATTATATAATGATGAAGCTTTTCAAGCAGAATAAACTTAACATATATAATTGAGAGATAGTGTAGATAAATAAATAACTGAATAAGAGGTTGGGTAATTATTATAAAAAAGAATAAATTAGAGTCATTATAAAAGGAAATGAGCATTGAAAACAAATAGAATGTTTTAAATATGATGAAAGTATAAAATTGGGATATCATGAAAAATTAAGAAGAAGAAGAATTCAGGAGATAATCTCACAAATTCAATCCAGGTAGAAGATATGATTATGATTTATGATTTATTTAAAAATATTAATAATTAGAATGTAATTTTAGCAATGAATTCGACTAAAGGGATATTGCTAATGAAAGAGAGATTTAATCTAAAATTTAGATATATAATAATAATAGGAAAAAATAATATAATTAAATAATAAATTTTAGTTTATTAAATATATAAATTAGTTGTAATCATGGGCTGTTGTTAAGGACATTAAAATGGTTAGAAAATAAAATATTTTAGATATGCATTAATTGACAGAATTAGCAAAAGAGCTAACAGAATATCAGTAGCCTGAATATTAAGCAGATATTTTGGATTTGAAAGCATAACCTAAAATAAAGGAACGATTAGAGGATAAGGAAAAAGATCTTGAGCAAACTCCTAAAAAGGAAACAAACTATTCATAGGAGATGAAAAGTGGAAAAAAAGAAACTAATTAAGATTCTTAATCTCAAAATTAAGTAAAAGGGTAAGAAAAGCAATGGACAATAAAATAAACTATGTTTGTTAGGATTAATTCAAAAAAAAATGTAAGTGAATTCTACACAGTAAAAGAAATGATTGGACAAGGAGGATTTGGAAAAGTATATAAAGTAGTTCATCGATAAACTGGTTTTAATATATTGTTATTTCTAGGCATGGTGAGAGCTATGAAGTTGATATTAAAATCTAAACTTAAAAAAGAAGACCAAGAAAAATTATTAGAAGAAACTAATATTCTAATGGATATCGATCATCCAAATATTGTCAAATTGTATGAAATGTATTAAGATGATAATTCATATTATTTAATCAGTGAATATTGTGATGGTAAAACTAATAAAAATCTTCTATGAAGGTGGTGAATTATTTGAAAAAATTAAATTTGTTCAAATTTTAACTGAAAAAGAAATAGCAAATTACATGAAATAAATCCTGACAGCAGTTGCTTATTGTCATTCAAAAGGTATTGTTCATAGAGATTTGAAACCTGAGAATATATTGTTCGATTCTAAAAATCAAGGAGCTTCATTAAAAATTATTGATTTTGGAGCAAGTGCTAAATTAGTAAATGATGAAAAACTGAAAAAAAGAATTGGAACTGTATAATTGATAAATATTTTAGCCATTTTATGTTGCACCTGAAGTTTTGAATGGTAGTTATGATGAAAAATGTGATATATGGTCTTTAGGAGTTATACTTTATGTTTTACTATGTGGATATCCTCCCTTTTTTGGGCATAGTGAAGGAGAAGTTCTAGCAAAGGTCAGGAAAGGCACATATCAATTTGATAGTAATGATTGGTCAAGAGTATCGATGCAAGCAAAAGATTTAATTAGAAGAATGTTATTCTATGATCCATCCTCTCGTATTAGCGCATCAGAAGCTTAACAACATAGTTGGATAGCCAATAATAAAGCTAAAGGATTAGTTAATAATGTCAGTTTAAAAAGATTATAAGATTTTGATTCAAAAAATAAACTTAAATATGCTATTCTATAATTTATCACAGTTTAAGTTGTTTAAAGTCAAGAAAAAGAAGATCTATTAAAGACATTTTAAGATATAGATAAAAATGGCGACGGAACTGTTAGCAAAGAAGAATTGTTTGCTGGTATAACATTATTGAATTTTAGCCTATATGAAATTATATAAAGGAGACTCCATTGCAGTACAATAAGTTGTAGAAGAATTATTTCCATAACTTGACGCAAATAAGTCAGGGAAAGTTGATTTTAGTGAATTTGTTACTGCTTCTATAAATAGAGACAAATCTTTAAGTAAAAAAAAAATTGAACAGTCATTTAAATTATTTGATTTGGATGGAAATGGTTTTATTACTAAATAAGAAATTAATGAACTATTTGGAAATGAAATCGATGAAAATATGTGGTAAGATATTCTAAAAGATTGTGATATAAATAAAGATGGAATGGTACTTATTTACATTTTTATCTAGATTTCTATGAATGAATTTGTCAATCTTTTAGAAACTAAGATTAAACGATCCTCACAAATTTATTGATTTACTAATTTTTTTAACCATGTATATTTTACATGGCTAATTAATATTTATACTAAAATTATATTTATATGTAATAATAATAATAAATTGAATTCTAAATAATTAATATATTAAAAAAATATAAAAAAGTTGCGTCTATCGGGACTCGAACCCGACCTAAATGCTTGGAAGGCATTCGTACGAACCTCTATACTATAGACGCTGATTGAGAAATAAAGCAAAATATTGTATATCTATATCTCTATAAAAATAAATCCTTTCCATATTGAAACCCATATTAAATTATTCTTATTATTTATATTAAAAAATTAGGTATATCTATATTAAGAAAGTTATTTATATACTCATTTTTTATTATTTTTGAAACTATTTTATTATTTTTGGGTAGATAACTTTCTAACTTATGGACTCTCTTTTTATGGTTATTCTTTTAGAATTTAGACTTTACTAATTATAAAGGAAATGTATTTACTCATTTATTTTTACTTATTGATTAACTCTTTTTATTGCTGACTCTAAATAATCATTAGAAGTAGATGTAGCTAACTTCTTTATTATTCTTTGATTCTAATCTATAATTTTCCTTTTTTCATCCAATTTTTGAAACTTTTTATCATAACCTATTTTCATCTAACAATATATAAATATTCTTTACTTGAGTCATAACATCCTTTTCTTTTTAGAGTTACTCAATTTTATTTGCTTAATGTGATTATTTATTCTTCAGATCAAAATGAATCTTTTTAAGAATTAAAACCTCTGTTTCTTATACTACTAATTTTGCTTATAATTCTGCTATAATTTAAAGTTATTCATTTTCTAGTTCAGTTTAAGGAGGAGAGTTTTATTTTAACTTTTCATATATATCATCATAAGTGGCTTTTAAAGAAGGTTTTTCCTTAAAATATTCCTCATACAGCTATTCTTCATCAGAAGAACTTCCATTATCTGAAATATCTAGATTCTCGTTTAAATTTATAGGTTCTTCTTCTTTATTTTATAAAGATGTCTCTTCAACTTTATCTTACTTCTGTTAAATTTGTTATGAAATAAAATCTAAAAAGTTCATATTTTATTATTTAATCTTCAATAAATAATATTTTTTTGAGATGAATTTAGTTACTTTAAATTATTCTTCTTTCAATTAACAAACTTTTGTTCCTTAATATGAAATTCATTTACTTACTCAGTAATCATTAAAAAATGAATTTAATTAATTGATATTAATAAAAATAAGAATCTGATTTAGTATGTAAATGGATAAAACCCTTTTCTCCATCTAGAGTTTACATTATGTGATAAACATCATAATCAATTTTGATCATGGGATTCTTTCAGCTTGTACCAAAAATGTTTAGTTGGATTTAAAAATGAATGATTTATAAGTATTATAACATTATAATGAGCAATTTAGTTAGGTTTATTGAGTTCATGTGTTTATGCAGGGATTGTAATTGGATCAATGATAGGAGCAGGAATTTATGATAAATATAAGACGAAATCAATTTTTACATCTTGCTCATTCTTTTTTATACTGAGTTTATCGTTATTTCTCATTACAAAGAATATTATGCTTTTATATTTTGCAAGATTTATGACAGGACTATTTTAAGTATGCTACATTAATTTAATTGGTATTTTTAGTTATTTATTTTCCTGTTTGGATTGATCTTTAAGGAGGAAAATCAAAAAATTAATAAATGACATATATGTAACTAGGAGTACCTTTAGGAACATTTTTAGGTTACTTTTTAAGTTCGTAATTTGTTTAGATTTTACTAGATGTAATATTTATATAGATTGTAGTGGAGATATGCTTTTTATGTTTAAATTTTAGCTTTAACTATCTGTTTTATTTTTTATGTATGTTATAATGATGATTAAATTTCTATTCATAATACATAATAGGAAAGAGAAGATATTTCAAGTTTGTAAACGATATTTCTTTAAAATATGAAAACATTTTGTTCAAATTCGCTTTTTGTATTATCAATGCTTACTTTAAGTTCATTATATTTTGTATTTACTGGAATTTAATTTTGGATGACAGATTATTTCAATACTGTTATGCTAATGGAATACAATCTAGCATCATAATCATTTTTAATAATCTTGATGACTGCTCCAATAAGTGGAGTATATTTAGGTGGTTAACTTATGAATAATCATTTGGGCAATCAAGGATTTAGGGTTTTAAAAATTGCTTCAATTGAAATATTTTTAGTGTGCATTTCAGCAGCTTTAATACCAGTGATTGATAATTAAAGAATTTTTATTTTATTAATTTGGTGTTTATTATTTTTTGTAGGTACTGCTATTCCATCAATTATGGGAATTATGATAACATCATTATCTTATGAATAAAGATCTAGTGGACATTCATTAAGTCATCTATTTTTTGACATTTTTGGATATCTTCCAGCATCAACACTTTACGGTTATTGTTAATATGTATCTGAAGATTCAACTTCTCGATAAGGAATGAAAATGATTTCATATATTAGTTTCTTAAGCTTAATCTTGTTGTTAATGGGCATTTGCAAAAAATATAAT
Organism: Paramecium sexaurelia; assembly: GCA_000733375.1. Taxonomy (NCBI): domain Eukaryota; phylum Ciliophora; class Oligohymenophorea; order Peniculida; family Parameciidae; genus Paramecium; species Paramecium sexaurelia. The sequence goes on from JPFM01000013.1 coordinate 314,740, forward strand.
CACTTAAAATAAATCTATATAGATTTAAATGAATCAGAATTTAAAAATAAATTGCATTCACTTTCTCATCATTCTCATGATAATTATGAAGAATATGAAAAAAAAGATTTCTCTTACATGAGAATGTAGAAATCTAATGAAAAAGGTAAATAAATTATTATAGCAATTCATACTGATTAATTAGAGGCAGATCAATTATCAGAAAATGAATCACCTTTGATAATTGGAATTGAATCATAAAGAATTAGAAATGTATATAGAATTTAAAGTACTATTTTATAAATTTCTTATAATTTTTCAAGTCTCATTGGAAGAAGAAGTTTAGAAAATGACTTTTTTATGATTAAAAATGATAAACTTCAAACTAGGATGAAAAGTTAAAAATCTTTTGAATTATAACTTAATGGAGCAAATCATCATCTTAAATGTGAAGAGAGAATTTAATCTATATAATAGTAATGATTAATTTTATAAATATTAATAAAAAAACATCGATTAAATGAGTTTAGAAGTTAAGAATGCCCACAGACAAGCATTTAAAGAAATATTTTCAATGAAAGCAGTTGAAGGAAAATTAGATAAAAAGGGATTAGCTGATCTTTTCATTATGATTGATTATAAAGTATTATATAATAGTTTTACGATAAACACTAGATTCCATAAGAACAGTTTGATGAAATGGTTTAGAGAATATTTGGAAAGAAAGAGTAAATTGGATTTGAAGAATTTTTAAAAATTTTTAATTTAAAACTGACAGATTACACTTTTAATGATGTGAGAAATGCTTTTAAGTTATTAGCAAAAGATGATGATAGGTAGCATAAATCTATTATTTAGATATATTCCATTAGAGAAAATAAAAAAAGTGTTGTTAAAAAATAATGTTCCTGCTGAAGAGGTTGAATTTTTATGTCATTAATTGGATCCATTTACTGACACAATGAAAAGAGTTAATTATGCTGAGTTTCTTAAGAGCTTAAGCAATGTTTGATGAATATCAATTAAAAAAAAATTTACTTATATTAAATTATTTAAAATAAAATTTAACTAATGAACTTTTCTCCATAATTAGGATTTCTGGCTTAAAAATTTTAAGAAAAACAGTAGAACAACAGAATTACGAAATCTGAATTAGAGTAAATACTTGAAAATGCAAATTATAATTAATCTGATATTCAATCTTTAATCTAATAAATAAATGAAGATGAGATAAGTAAAAGTAAATTGTTATATAGCCTATAATTAGTTTTTGTCGATTGTGGGTGTTTCTGGTAATAGCTAAAATATATAATCTTTTTAATAAAATAATGGATATGATATGGTTTCTGAATAATAATAAAAATTGACCCCTGAGTAGCTTCAAAGTATATTTGATGATTATAAAATTGCTTTAAAAAATTAAGATTTCGAAAAAACAAAATTAATCCTAAGTATCCAATTTTATTTTAAATCTAAGATCAATATAGAGAAATAGATTTAGTAAATAAAATTGATCCATCATAAAGATAAATATCAACATATATTGCAGTCTAAGGTCCTGATGATAATATAGCATTATAAACATTAGAATTGTTGTTTGATTTTGGCGCCAACTTAAATTATAAAGATTAATTAGGACAATCAATTTTGTTTTATATCTGTAGAGATGGAAGACTAAGACTTCTTGATTTTGTCTTGTCAACCAATACTGTGAATGTAAATGATTAAGATCGATATGGTTAAACACCTTTGTTTTATGCTGCTAGAGATAATAGATATGATATTGTTATCAGGTAACTTAATAATATTAATATAATTAAGATTAATATAATATGGAATAGACATAAATATTGTAGATAAATTATCAAGCTAAACAGCTTTATTTTATGCTGCTAACGGAGGACACGTAGAAATATGTAAGATATTAATAGAGGTATAATAAATATAATTGATTTCAAGAATGGATGTAATCCAGGACATATTGATTCATCTAAAAAGAATGCTTTGTTTTTTGCTAGAAAATATAATAGAAAAGAAGTCATAGATTTATTTAATAATTATTTTAATAAAAATAAGGATGATTTATCCAAAAATAGTGGAGGCAATGATAATAGTAAAGGAGAAGCAACAAAATATTCATTATAAAAAAGGAAATTCAAAGACTTGCCAAAATAATCATATAAATTGATATTCACAGATAATTAAGGAAACTAGAGAGAATTAAATACTGTTGAGTTTTAAAAGTTTTAATAAGAATATCCAGAAATTGCAAATTTAATTGTGAATGCTGATGAATTAATTGATGATACTATTATTAATTAAATAAAAGATGATGATACTTGGGAAAAAATTGCAAAAAAAGTGTTAGGTAATTCTAAAATTGTATCCTTTAAGGCATTATTTGGAAAGCAAAAGGAGCTCATCTATTTCATCAACCAGTCGATTAAAAAAAGTATGGAATTAGTGATTATTTTGAAATAGTAACAAAACCTATGGATTTTGGAACTATTAAAGTAAATATTGAATTAAAATAGAATAAACTAAATTCAAATGTTTATAGTTCTTGCCAAGAATTTTACGATGATGTGATGTAAGTTTTTGAAAATTGTATTTTATACAATGGAGAAACAAGTGAAGTAGGTTAAATTGGATTAAATATCAAATCAGAGTTTGAAAACCAATTAGAATTGACATTATTAAAAAAATATTTATGATAATTTAAACATCATAATAACTTCAATTCTATAAAAATATTATAACTTTTACTTTAAACTATATTTAATATATTCTAATGAATTTTAAAATTTTTTTAAAGATTCAATGATCTACTGCATTTAAATTGAGATTTAAACTTCATTTACTTAAATCCATAAGTGAAAGTCTTCTTTATATTTATAGAATCAAGTGAAATTAATAGGTAAACAAATTTATTTAAATTTAGCCTTTTCTATTCTGATCAATTATTAAAATCCATAATTTAATAATTATTGTAATCTTAATCTAATTTAATTCCTTTTAGCTTAATTGAAAAAGTAAATTTTTAAGGTTACTATTTTCATGTTAATTACATATGAAGAAATTCTAACCATTAATCTATAATAATAATATTGTAAAAAAAATAAATTTAAGAATAAATTATTCATAACAAAATATTTTAGTTTAGTAAATTTATGATAAATAATTTAATTATGCTTGTTTTTAATTGCATTAATAAATAAAAGAGAATAATAAAATCAGAATAATCAGAAATCAAAGTAATTTTCTTCAGAAATTGGTTAAGCCATATCATATTCTTCCTCAATTTGCATTTCTTTCCAATATTAATTGGAATTTATTTCAGTGTGAGATTATAGCTCGATTTGCTCCCTCTCATATAAATATGGGGATCTCTAATATTCGATATGAGTTTCAACTAAATATCTATCAGTGTTATAATTTGATTCATAATTTGTTTCGTCAACAGCTTCAATGATCAAATTATTCCAACTATCATTTTATGGGTTATTCTATTCCATCTCTTCAATAATAGGAGTAGCAACATTTAAATTTTCTTCTTTGTTTTTTAAAAGTTATCTCAAATAACCCATTTTCTTTTGTAAACATTTATTTATATCAGTTATTTAGGATGCTTTTCTGATGACACTATAATAATCTTCTAATGTTTTTTTAGAACAACCCATAAGATCAGCTGCTTCTTTTAACGTTGGTTTGATAAAATTTCCTGCATAATCTGTGTAGCCATTTTTAAATAGGTCTCTCCATTATTATACTAAATTGCAAGCTTCAAAGACATATCTTTCTTTTGATCTTTTTTATTTTTCAATATTTTAATTTTTATACATTTAATTATTATTCATAAAATGAAAAAAAATATATGAATTTTATTCAATTTATTAGAATCAATCAGAATTCAAACGTATTGATAATTATTTATTATTTTATAAATAGTTATTCTAAAACTCAGATTAACAAGTAACTATTCTTTTATGAATCCTAATTTATAACCTCCCAGATATCTTAAATAAATTGCTCCTTCATAATTTAGGAGTTTAAATTAATTGAACATACGTCAAGAAGAAAATGAAGATAAAGGATTTATGACAAAGTATGTTCAAATCTTAAAAAAAAATGCAAATGGATCAATTATTACGACGCCAAAAGTTATTAATATTTTGAAGTTGCATTAATTGTTAAGAAATTAAGAATAATTAGAAATCTTAAAAAAGTATTTTGAAGATCACTTTCCATATATTGGGTAAATCAAATAAATAAAATTTAGAAAATTTAAGGATAAACTTGATGGTAATAAATGTTTAGACATTTTTCGATATATGACAGTTGAAAAATATAAATCACTAAATATAATTTTTCGTTAAGGGGAGCCAGGAAGAAAAATGTATTTTTTGTTGTCAGGGGAAGTAGGCATATTTGTTCCAAAATCAAACTAAAGTTAAGAGGTCTAAAATTTGATTTGCCAGTACTTAATGAATAATATAATAAAGTGACTTTAAGGATATTCAAGAAATCTAATTTTCAGAGTTTAGATTAGTTGCTACTAAAAAGTTTGGAGAAGTCTTTGGAGAGATTGCAATAGAATAAAGAGTTTCTAGGACTGCAACAGTGGTAGCAAAAACTGATGTATTTGTTGCTTAATTATCATATGAAATGTATTAAGATGTTATAGGAAAACATTAGAATGAAATGACTGCAAAAAAACTTTAATTTATTAATACGATTCCACTTTTTTAAGATTGGGATTAAAAGCAAAAATTAATAGCCTTATCTAGTTTTGAGTAGAATACAATTAATTGTGGATAGAGTATCTTCTAAAATGGGAATTTAGATGAATATATTTATTTGGTAGTATCTGGAGAAGTTGAAATAATTAAATATAATAAGATTCAATCAAGTTTGTCTTAAAATTTAATTAGCAAATTATAAATCATTGCCATAATTAATTCAGGTTAATTCTTTGGAGATTACGAACATATAAATAATATTCCTAATAGAATTACTTCAGCTAAGGCCAGAATGGAAACTGTGTATTATAAAATTAAATATAATCTATTTATTGATCTCTTAGAAATGTATTCCAATGTTGAAGAATATAAAAAAGCATAAATGATTAAGTTTAATATATAGTAATCATTAGTAAATAAAGCATAAAATTGGAAAATTGAAAATTAAGATGAATTATATTCATTGAATCTAGATCTTAATCAATTAAAAACTAATTATTATAAAAATTAAAAAATATAAAGAATTAAATCTCAATTAAAGTAACAAATATTCAAAACAGATGATAAAATTAAGAAAGATTATTTTGAAGACTAAATTAAAACTGTAAGTTAAACTTTAAGTGTATTTGAAACAATTTAATTAAAAAAATATTCTAACTTAATACCACATAAGCATGATTTTTTTGTTAATGAAGAGAATTGCATTTCATCCCCTAATCGTACTCGTTCATAAAAATTTTTTAGTAAAGTATTTGAATAAAATCACGAATAAAAAGAATCAAAATAAAAAAATATTAGTAAATTTATAGATAATCAAATTAAATATCATTTGAATAATAAATTTTAAGGAATTTATCGAAAACATACAAAAAGCCACAATTCTAATTTAGAATAATCAGATTCTATATCTTTTTCTAAAATTATATAAAGTAAAGTTGCTAAACTGAACTTAACAAAATCATATGAAAAATTATAGAGAACAACTTCTGAAAATGCTTTGAAAAAGGATTTTGGAACTCCTCATACTCATTTATCTCTTCACATTCGATCTTATCATAAAGAGAATCTTAATACTAATAGATCAACTTAATTTAAATCAAACAGATTATCTTCTAAAAGACAAGATAGGCAAGAATTTAAATTTTAGAAAATGATTTAATTTTGATTATATGAAAAATATTTTTGTTTGATTTATTTTAAAGTCTTTTGGAATATAAATTTATAACTTTTTGGAATAGTAATTTCTAACCCTATAAGAATAGAAAAGAACAAATGTAGAAATAACAAAATAATTAATTATAGTTTTGTATCAACATAATATAAAGTTTTTTTATATTTTTTTTAGTTAAATTTATATCAAGGTATGTTACCTCTTCTTACATTCATTTGATTTTACATTGCTATAGAATAGGAAAACTAATCAAAATATATTTTCAGAACAATTAATTTGCATTTAAGATATCATTATAAAAAATAATATTGAGAAATGCAATAGACCTAATTCTTTGGAAAAAGAATTAAACTTTAATAAATAAGCTTGACTGGGAATTATGAATCTCCTCCATTACCAACACTCCCAAATATTTAAGGCTTATTTTCACCTAGATTGATTCATCAAAAGGAAACCTTATAATCTCCAAGAAAAAAGGTTTATGTCAAACAAACTTAGATTGGAAAGACCAATGTACCTGCAATATCTTAATCCTCAAGAAATTTAGATGGATTTAACATTACATAATAATTTTCTATTTCACCTTGCAAAAGCTATCGAAATAGTTTGCGTTGTTTAACACCACATGAAATTAACTTTAGAAAAAATCTTGATCATATATACATAGTTAAACAACCTACCAATGAAATAAGTTAATTAAAAATTATGCAGATGAGTAGATAAAAAGTTAATAGCGGATATAAGGAAGATGATATTTACTTAAAAAAGAAGAAATTAATACTTGAAGCCTAAACAGCTTTAGGTGCTACAAAACTTCATACTTAATTAGCAACTTGCGATTATTAATAAATTAACTTTTTTGAGGAAATTCCATAAAACTGCAAACTTGTATTTTTGGGTAATAAATCAAATATGGACTTCTGGGATGTAATTTTTGCTTATCATAATATTGAATTCTAAGTAGAGAGACAAAATTTGATTTTGAATATTATTTAATATGTGAATTCTACAGATGAGCTTCTTAAATTCTTACAAGATAAAGACTTGTTCTAAGAAGTAATTGAAAGCAATGATATTTGTAGTCCAATTGAAAATCTAATAATTACAACAATTCCAAAATCAAGATAATATATTTAAAAATCTAATACTTAAAACGATTTATAATTAAAAATCGATCAGGGATTAAAGAAATAGCTGCATATTTTTAAAACTGAAGAAAATGAAGAGATTTAAATGATAAGAAACAGATTGGATGAAAGTTTAAAAGATTATAAAATGGAAGTAAAATCTGATACAATTTAAGATATTTTAGAAAAATAAGGTTTAAATAAAAATATAAAATAAAATCAAAAAAAATGTAAATGTTACATAAATAGATAGATTTAAAACTGTCTAATTTTAAAAGTTAATGCAGCACTATAGCGAAAACTCAAACTAAAAACCAAACCTATAAAAACTAATTTACAAAGTTTCCACTATATATAGCTCAATCATAACCATTAGCAACTTATTATAATATACCAAAATTAATGGAAAAAACTGGACTAAATAGGAGTGAAATCCATGAAATCTATTCTAGATATAAAGCGTTATTAAGTTTTGAATGTACTTAAATACCAGGAATGACAAAAGAAAGTATATTATTAAAAATAAAGAAGTGCTTCCAAATGGTATCAGTCGAGATTCCTTTGCAGCAGGTCTAAATGAATTATCAATGGCACCTGCAGGTGTAATTGATTAATTATTTAATTTGTTTGCAGTAGAAAACAGTTTAGATTTTGAAGGATTTCTTTAAATTATAAATTTAATTACAGCAAAAAGCAATGAAAAAAAAATTGAATTAATTTTAAAAGTAAAAAATGTTTAAATTAGTTAATTGATGAAAATGGTAATGGCTTACTATCTTATTAAGAAATATCTTAAAGATGTGAAATGATGATGGATTCTATTATGAAATTTAACATTGGAGATGTTTGCACTAATAATATGGTTGAAATAATAACAAAATCTATTTTTGATGTATAAATTATTAATAATTAAGGCTGTAGAAATGAATTATGATGAAGAAATACCAATAGACAAACTTAGACTATTAATTGAAAGTAGAAGCTAGGCTTCTAAAGCTTTATTAATGATGTGTTGTGGAGATATAAATTATATTGATTGATTACTTAGAATATAAGTTTATATATTTTGATTATATTTATTTCAGCAATAAAGGTTCTCAAACATCAACATACATAACAACCATCTATTTATATCAATAATATTTTGAATTTATTGTTTATTATTTTAATAATAAAATGGTTTTCATCCTTACTCCTGAGCAAGCTTAAATATCTATTAAAATTGATAAACCAAGTTATTTTCCAGGAGATATTATAAAAGGAGTCATATATATAAAAGTAAAAACTAAAGATATAAATGCTGGTATTATGTACCTCAAAGTAAAATACTTGATAAAAAATTTATTAGTTTTGCGGCTAAGAAAAAGTAAACTAATTGGATTAGTAGAACCAATTTTACAGTTTTAAATAGTTTATTTACAAAAAATAAAAGAAAATCACAGATTTCGGAAAGTAAAGAAATTTAAAACATTAGGAAAATGCCAATTATAGGCTGCAAGAAATACTTTGAAATTGAGGTCCCAAATTTATCACCTAGTTTTACAATAAACTATTACAAGTAGGTACAATGCAGAGTCTTATATTTTCTCTCAGTTACTATATAAAGTGAAGATGACAAATATTTATACAAACCTCCTAAGAAACACAGAGTTGTAATACACATACTCTAAAAGGCCTCAATATAGCCTGCTTTGTCAACAGAGCATATTGGGGAATCAAAAATAATAAAAAGATGCTTCATTTCAACTGGGGTAACATAAAAATTGTATCTTAGAATACAAAAGTCAAGATATAATTAAATAAATCTTGTTATATTTTTGGAGACAACATTGATTTAAATATTAAAGTTGACAATAGTTAATCGAATTTTTCAATTCAAAAATTTAAATTCTAAATATCTGCCTAATTGGTGATTTTATATAAATAGTAAAAACGCAAATTGTCAAATTATTTTGATTTATTTGATTAAGAATTAAATTGTACAAATATATAACTATATAATAGAGCATATAGAGGCTGGTGAGTAAAAAGAGGTAAAAACAACTTTGAATTTACCTAATGGAAAGCCAAAGTAGAGTAATTCAATTTTTCCTTAAAGTTCAATAAAAACAAAAAGAGTTATATTTTAATATATTCTTACAATCAGACTTATTTTTGGAAAAAAATTATTTATTAACTAAGAAGATCTAATAGTTCCAATTCCATTAATATTAATATAGTAATAAAAAAGAGAAAAAGATAATATATTTTAATCTCTGGATAATATTAGTATGATTGGATCAGTTTTTGAAACAAACTAAAAAATTAATGCAAGTTTAATAAAGAAGTTTATATACGGAGATCATAATTATGCAGGTTATGGTGATTAAGACGGGTATTAAGGATTTGAGAGAAAATATAACCCTATTGAGAGTTTAGATGAAGATGCCTTAAAAGACTTAAAAGGGGCATTAGAGTAATTAATGTTTAAGAAATAATATGAAAATGATGATGACAATGATGATGAGGATAAATTAATTGAAGAAATTGATGGAGTAAATCTTAATAATGTTAGTATCAGTTTTGAACAATCAGAAAGATTATAAAAACCAAAAACTATTTTTTAGAAAAGCAATAAAAATGAGATATCTTTAACAAGTCAGAATATTGAAGAAGCTAAACTTGATAATGGTATCTAAGATTAACTATAAACAATTAAAGAAGAATAAGATAGTAAAGGTACTTAATATAATTTAAATAATGCTCTCTCTTCATCATAAATAAGAAAAACTAATCAAGTAGAAGATAATGATGAATAATAAAATAAGCAGTTTTAATAGTAATCATATCCTATTGAAACCTTTGGTTCTTTTTAACAAGTGATCATTAAAAAAGAAGAATTTGAGGAAATAAAATAGAATAATGAAGTAAAAGAAAACGAAAAAAAGCCATCCATTTTGAAATAAAACAGATCACTTTCAAATTCGATTGATCCGATTGATTAAAAAGAATAAAAGTAATTTAAAGTTTAATTTAATGATGCTACATCAGTTGATACCTTAGATGGTAAAACTGGTGAAAGATTAAGCACTTAATGTAGAAAAAATGAAATCCAATAACAATAATTTTGAGTTATATAATATAAATTTAAATTAAATTCTATAATTTTTTCTAAAAAGATAACCAATCATAAAAAAATTTAACATAAAATTCTTAATGATTCCTAAAAGATTGTTTAATGGCGTCTTCAATTTTTATTTTCTTAGTTTAGAACCTAAATTTAGTTTACCTAATCAAAAAATTAATAAAGATATTTATTATGTATGAATAAATCATTCTTACATTTCCAACTTACACAACATGTCTTCACAGAATTAATATTTTAAAGGTTTATTAAAATAAGAAAATACTAGGCTTTAACTTCATGTCCTGGAATTCCAAACTTTAATCCAATGATGTTATTGCATAAGAATATAGAATCTAAATGTTAAAACCTTTGAAAACAAGAGTTGAGTCTGTTACATAAGGAAAGTTAGCTAATGTTTCTGATAAGGGAAAAGGAGCTTTAATCCAATATGATTTACTATGTTCTCAAATTGATGCAGAAGGAAAACAACATAAGTATTTATTCATAAGTTATCTTTGTTTATAAGAGGTTTAGAAGTTACTGTTGGTTTTGTTGAATTTAATGATAATAATAAAATAAATTAGTGAATAATCATTTTAATTTTAGCAAACATTACTCTAAAGCTTATGCTTAATTAAATATTGACTAAGTATATTAATCTTCTTCAAAATAAGGAGCTTTATCAGAATGCCTTATTGAGGTTCTAAAATTTTCATATTCAATTCCCTTGGTTATTATTAAAATATTACTATTTAATTAACTTAATCTTTTAGAATTTAAATTTATCTTTCCTGATCTTGAATAACATCTTGATGATTCTTCAAATATAAATCTTTGATCAGTTCTCTCAATTCATTAGACATACCGTTTGGATCTTTAGATAATATCAATCTCGATAGATCCTCTATTATTATCTTTAATTTTGGATCTTTGCTATATGATTCTTATTTTATCATTTTTGATTAATTTATTCTTTCATCTTAAAGTTCTTTAAACAGATTATCATATTCATTTTAAAGTGCAGCCATATTCTTTTCATATTATTTACCTTGACTATATAATAAATACAATTATTCTAAATCATATTAAAATTCTTTAATATTAATTATATTATTCGATGTAACATCTCGAAATAGAGTAGGATATTTCTATAAAAGTATTCTTATTTTATCCAAAATAGAATGTACAGTTTATAGTTAAAATTACTCTTAAATTAATTCTTTATTTTTATTTTCAATTTCAATATTTAATTCTAAAACTTTCTATTTAAACTAGCCTACCTAATTCAATAAACCAGCGACTCCAAGCATTGGCTCATTTATACTTTATTAAATCTTATGTATTAAAACATTTTAATGTTAAACTTGTGTTTTTAAACTTGAAATAGTTCTCTCTTGTTCATTTATTGCAATTTAATAGTTTATTTAAGATTGTTGATTGTCATCATCGAAATATGTATCGGATTCTTGAGAAACACATAATGCAATTACAGCCTAATTGTATTTCTAGATCTTATCAATTTAATCTCTAAATGGAATCTCTTATTATAGAATGGAATTTAACGAATTGTGATTATCTCTAATGTTTTATTGAATTTTAAAAAGGACATTCTTGATGTTGCTTTAAAATTTTTCTTTTAATTTTAAATGAAAAAGAAGCTTTTAAACCACTTCAAAATGATCTTGACGCAATCTCTCGTATTTTCCATCATATTATATTGAAATTGGATCTAAGTTAAAATAACCAAGTTTATATTGCTTTACTCCATTTTAATAAAGCTATTTAATAACTCTATCATTTTAAAGTTTATTATTTTTCTGAATATCACTATTAGGTAGAACCTTAACATCCTATTGTAAACATGATTCACAACATAATTTCTTTTTTTTTGTTTCTACAATAATTTTTCCTTCATTCTAATTATATATTTAGATGTTGCTAGACTAAATTCTACTTAAAATTTTATCTGTGATATAGTCTTTGGTTGGTGTTTTATTTCTCATTAATTAAATATGAATTAGAAGGAAACACATTCAAAAGATGATGATGATGATCTAACTCTTAATACATCAAGTGCAGAACCATCAGAACTATATGATCATTATACAAAACCAAAATCAATATGTTGGGGAAGGTGTCATCCTATGATGTTTAGGAAAGGAAATCCTACTATTGTAATTGGACCACATTGTAAGTATATAAATGAATAGAGGGCCTTTGTTTATTTTTGCTTTTCTTTTATTCTTTGTTATAGAATGCCTTTTTATTTTTATTCTTTTTGATGAAGATCCATTAATATTTTATACCACTCTTATTGTTGGTATTAATTAATGCATTAGTTACTTAATCGTTTCTTTAAGCAACCCTGGAATTGCTAATATAGAGATGATTGATGCTACAAAAAATCAAGAAAATAATTAAAAAACATGGTAATCTATTTCAGTATGTTATAAGGTATTGTAAAGTTTGTAAATTGATACAAGCCAAAGAAACACAACATTGTTTAGATTGCGATATTTGTATCTATGAATTTGATCATCATTGTCCTTGGACTGGTAAATGTATTGGGAAAGGCAATATTAAATCATTTTACTATTTTATCTTTAGTACTATTGTATTTATAGTTTCTAACTTTATGTTAACATTATTAAAAATAAAAGAATAGAAACCTTAAAGATAAAAATAGCAGTGAACTAATTTTATTAATATTATCAATTAAATTCTAAAGTATAGTATTATACAATTTATTCCATGTCTATTTGTAATTATTTTTAAATTTTGTAAATAAAATAAATGAATTAGAAATTCACATGGTAAGACGTAGAAAACAATGCAAAAAATGGGTGGATTGTAATTGGTGATTCAGTAATTACACCATAAGAATTTTTGGATTCTCATCCAGGAGGCCCTGATCTCATTAGAAATAAAGCTGGTAGAGATGTCACTAAGTTCTTTGATGAGATAGGTACTGTCTAGAATATATCAAGGTCATTCATAGAATGCATATGACATTCTGAAATCTTTGAAAATTGGAGAGATAGACAAAAATTCAAAACCGGCTGATTGGTAGAAAGAATGAACTTATATATTATTTGATGTAAATTTGTGATTTATAAGTAAGACCAATTTATTTTAATATAATAAATTATGAATATATTTTTAACCTTTTTAAATTTATTTGTTATACTTTTCATAATCCCGGTCTATTGAATAAATCTAACACTGGTAATCTTATCTCGTTGACTATTTGTTCAATATTTCTATTATTTTCATTTTTACTTGCGTTGATCAACTATTATAATATGATTTGTAATTACTTTTTCATAAAATTTTTCTTAATCTTTTTGTCCTAACAAAATTCCATAATGTTCAAACTCATAAGAATCAATCAATAAATTTAAAACTGTCAATAATTCTTATGCATTTAATCCTATTTGTTATTTAATTAAATTAATGTTTGTTAAATTGGTTTCCATTAAAGAAAGTGAGATGAAATTTTAATTTAATAATAATCTATCTAAAATAAAATTTGAAGCACGATATCTTCTAAATGCAAGCAAAGAGAAGAACTTTTAAGACGCAAATAGTTCAAAAGTCAATTAAGAAAACTGAAATGCTGAATAGGAATATTTTAAATGTTCTTGCTATAATAACTTCTCTTTTATTTTTGCAACATGATAACCAAATACATGAAATGGATTACCAACGTTATTTTAATCTAAAGGTCCAAGCTCTGCAAACATTGAGACAGGATCCCCCATGAAATATTGCCCTAAATAATAAAGAACAATTTATTTATTCTAATTATTACATATAATTGTATACTTTCTCAATATCTAATATAACATTTAAATAGTCTGTTTATTTTTATATCCTGTTGCTTTTATAAAATGAAGATAACCATATTAATTTTTCTTAAATTTAAGGAACTCCAGATATTCTTAGAAATCCAAATCCTCCAAATACATCTCTCAACTATTCTGCCATATAAACACAATGCTCAGTAATATAAAGAGAAAAAAAATCAACAAACTTTTTACTTACTTTTCTTCTAGCCTTTTTCATAAACACATCTTATAAAAATTCTTTTCTCGCTTCTTAAGCACTAATATAAAACATTACAGCAAAAGAAATAGCATTTATTAATCTTGTTGTTGTGACTTAATAAGTTAAAATTGGTCTTTCTGTTTTATCTTCTGTAGTTCTGAATTACTTTCTCATTGAACAATACTTATAACAAATATCCGTTAATCTCATTATTTCTCTTAATGCAATTTGACAGTCTTCAAATCCTTAATGAGATTCCCATTAATCAATAAGTTCTAAATCATCTTAATTAATTTCAATATATTTCATCACCTTTGAACCTTCAAATTATATAGCATAATTTTAGTATATTGAAATGGTCTTGCCCAACCATTTTTCTTTAATTTTATTATCTTTTAACTATATTAATGCCAAATAAACTTTTTCTTAATTCTTACAAGTCACTAAAGCATGGGTTCCGAACTTTCCTTAATAATTATTGCCAATTTTGTATATTCCTTCTTTGCTATATAATGTAGCTTAATTATTTTCAAATTAAATTGCAGTAGATAAATCAGTCGACTACAGAGATCCTGTAAATGATTATTCATTCGATAACAGCGATAGTGAGACTTATAAAGAATTAGCTTAAGCTAACAAATTTTACAATTCTTTATTTGGGGTGATTGTTTTTAGGATCCTTAGATTTAACAATTAAATCTAAAAAAATCTTTGAACATGAGGTGAAACGAAATCACCAAAGTATTAAACATAAGTTTCTGCTTAATATAATCCACCCTTGCTTTGAATGAATTTAGTTAACTTATCTATTTGTACAAGATCTAATTTATGTTATTCATTTAAGTTTTGAGAACTATGGATAATTTATGGTTATATCTCTGGAGTTTCTTAGATCACCTTTTTGAGTTCTTAAAACAATTAAAATTATGGTTATCCTCTGTAGATGAGATAAGTCAATGATTATTTGCTTACTTAAAAATCTTCACTATTCATTATTAATTATATATTTATTTAGTATAAGCAATACATAATCTATATACAACTCAGCTCATTTTATTTATTCTAAAATGCAAATTATAAAATTTTCTAATGATTTATTTAATTTTTATTGTTTCTTCTTTCCTAAAACTACATAGTTACAATAAAAGTCTTTTTTAATATCTAATTCCTTTAAAATTATCTTGAAGAAATCAAATATTTTATTAATTTAAACACATTAATGAGTAAGTAATTTTCTATTATAAGGATTAAATATTGTAATCGGTAACATAGGCAAACAATAATCTTATAAATTGAAAAAATAACTAAATTTAAATTAAAAAAATCATACCTAGAATGTGGATCATTAATATTTGCCAATAAACCTATTCCTGTAGAATTAGAATCAAAGATGTTTACATAGAAATTAAGTAAGTCAATAAATTGTTCACCAATTAAATTTGATTTTACTCTGAATTCTCTCAAGTAGGAGTACACCATGATAATTAATGAATAGGAGGATAGGCCTCCTATAAATATTATAAATATTATAATGTTACCTGTGTATGATTCTGAGAGCTTGAGCTTTTTAATCATCGATTTTAGAATAAGAACAATCTACTATAGTGATGGATATTCCTCCATCCATTTTTTAACTAAATCAGTAGTTATTGACCCTAGATGAGTAGAATAAATAGCATTTCCATTAAAATTAAATGAAATATCTACTTTTATTCCACTCTTTAATTTCTGCTTTAATTTCTTCCATTATTATATCTATTGGTCATCTAAATTCCTTCCTTCATATTCAAATATATTTATTTGTGGATCTATTTCTAACTTTATAATAGGAACAGATGAATTAAATATTGGACTATATAAAGTAGATTTATAAAATATACTTAGCTTTGACAACCCATTTTTTTCTTGAAAATTCGAAAAACAAATTATCAAAATGACTTTTTAACATATTTCTATTGTAAACTTCTAATCCATTAATTCCAATATCAATATCTGAATCAATTAATGCTAATCCAGTAGCACAAGACCCAAATAGCCTAAATTTATATGTGAGTTATACATTATCATTTCATTAGGAATTCCTAAGAAGACCTTCTAAATTACATATTTTACTCTTTCAAAAGCTAAAAATCTAAATGGTAGCATATCTTCATATTCATTCATAATATTATCAGTAAAATCAAGAATATCTAAATTAATTTATTCAATCAATTTTGATTTTGCCTTTTATTACACATTTTCTAGTTATTCTTTCAAATTTTATTCTTAATTCTATGTTTACACCGATAGATTCTTTTTCTTTAAAGATTGTTAATTTTTTTTTTATGATTTATGCTCTATTTCATCATCTAAGGTTTTTTGAGAAATCTATTCACTCTCATTAGATGCCGAATATAAATCTTATTAAAATTATTAGTCCTCAAATTAATTTTTTTTAAATGAATTGATTAATTTAAAAAGATTATTTTAATTCTCATTATTATTTTTTTTTTTAATTGAATTTTAAGTTTACTCTTATTTTTATTTTTCATCTTCATCTTCCTCTTCTGATTCTGAAGATGATCTATTAGAACAATGGCTTTTTATAGTTTAAGCTTATGTTTCAATAGAAAACCTAGTAATCTCAGACTGAGGGGATTATAATTATAATTATTCATCTCTGCTTTCAGGAATAGATTTTTAAAATCCTTTTTATTTTTTTTTCATTCTTTTTTTTTCCTTCAAACTTTGTTCTTAAAATGAATTTTCATTGTTCAATGAAATTATTGCTATTTCTAATATATTTTTTGTAATTGCTTGCCCTACATTTACATACTCATCATTTGTTGGATTATCTTTCTACGAAAGAAATATTTCAGATATATATTGCTATTCAATTTACTTTAAATTTGTAAAATTATTACTAGTTTTATAAGATTATGACGTATTTTAAGCTTTTTTGGATTCACTATTATAAGAATAATTTATACTTTTGATCATCATGATATTCTTAAGCTGATGGAGTATTTGGTGGTGTCACATACTTATATGTTAAATCGCTTTATGAATATGATCTTTAAAATCTAAGTATATTTGATTCTTATAGATTTTTGCATGATAATCTTTTATTTAATTCTATAGGATCTAATCCTTTAAATGTTTACATTTTTTAGAATTTTTTTTTGTTCTTTTTTTTATCTTTTTTCTATTTTTAATTTGAGTTTTCATTCTTAAATAATTCTTATTCTAAATTTTCTTAAAATAAATGTTAAACAATTTTGTAAAATTTTTTCAAAATATAAGTTCTCTAGTCTACCAAATCATTCATTGAGGAGATTAACATTGAATTAATAATGTTAATGTCAGTGTGGCATTTTTATTAAAAATTCAACAATAGCTCAACTTATGATTTCAATAATTTGATTGCTGTACCTGAAAATATGCTTTCATAAAATTTATTTTCTAATCGGTCTGGTTATTATTTAATTTCTGAATAAATTTCTTAAAAATAAAAGGTTAACTAAAATGTTAATAATTTTATATTACCTTTTCCTTATTGTTAGCAAGATTTAAAATAAAAAATTCCTTTAGTTCTTTCGAAGTATTTTTGTAGGTAGGCTCTCTATAACATTTTTATTTTTTCTTTTTTTCTCTATGAAGATTGTAATGAAAAGAAATATTTTTTTCAAATTCTTTAATTATCCATACTGCACAACTTTGAAAACTGTTTTAATGAAACCAGATAGGATCCTCAGCTTTTTCTATTGGGCTTTTTGGTGAGGCAGATAAAAAATATTTATCAGATAGTTCGTGCAATAAATCTAAGAAAGAGTTTAAATTTTCCAAATGTGGTTCAGCAACAAAAATGGTATCCATAAAATTTTCATCATCAACAATATTTAATTTTGAATACAAATCCTTATATAATATTATTTATTAAATACTTCTGCTTTTGGATGGAGCGCTTTAAACTTCATCATGAACTAATCATCAATTTTAGACTCTAAATTAATTTTTTCACTAAAAATAATACTAATATTAACTTTTAAAGTAATGCGTAATTTGAGGGGTTATTTAGTTTATCATTTATAAACATTTTCATTATTGGAAAGGTTTTTATTTATCCTTTAATCTGAAATAGTTTATACAATTCAGATTATTCCAGAGTACAAATCCTTTAAAATTTATCAACAAAATAGATACCATTATATTACTTCTGATTTGTATGTTGCAGTGGATGAATTCTATTCTTGCATGTTATCCTTATAAAAGTTATAATAACATGGAGTTCCAAATGGGTACATGCAATAATTGAAAGGCTGAAGAAAATTTATTTAATTTATCTGATTCATCTATCTACATTACAATTAAATTACATGCTTTGAGGAGAGTTTGTTCTGATAAATTTAGTTTATTTATTTTTATATAATAATCTGAAAATCTTAAAAATGAGAGCATATTAATATAATAAAAAGATATAAAAAGTATATAAATATACTCAAATTTAGTATTAAGTTTGATTTCTTTATCATAAAATGTTCATTATTTCATCAAAATATATAAGTAAAAACAATTCAAAATTATATTTAATTCTCAATAATTATCATTTTAAATTATAATTTGTATAATGCGCAATAATCATAAAATTGATTAATAATAATCTATAAACTATGTTTCTAATTGAATTTCATTTTATCTTTATTTTAGAGATTAATGTCTTATTGTACATAGTAAAGAATGCAGTTAAAAATAATATTACTAAATATAAACTAGATTAATTAATAAAGTCTGATTTTAATTTATTTTAAAATTTCTTTTGTTGGACTTAAAATGTGTCAAAATTTTATTGATATTTAATTTATTTCAATTATTTGGATCATATAATTCCTAATATTCAAATAAAATAAATTTTTCTAATTTAAAAACAAAAATTTTTAGAGACATAATTATGGGGAGAAATATTTCATAATTTTATAAATAATTATATTAAATGCTTTCAGAAAGATTAGTCAGAGTTACTCTGTCTCTGCCAAAAGTTGAAAGAAACCAAAAATGGGAATCAGATGCCCAAACAACAACTTCAAGATCAAGTAACTATCATCTATATATCTAGGGGTCGTTTCAACCAACTCCAGACAGTAATAAGTTGATAATAGACTTCATAAGCATACAGTGACTTCTATTGCTAATTCAAAGTAACCGTTACTCTATACTCCCATGCAAGAAAGTAAAAGAGCTAAGAGATTGAAAAATATTCCTTATCAACTTTAATATTTTACTCCAAAACTTCCAAATAAAAATTTTACTTCTAGTCATTTGATGAGTAATGAATTACTTAAACCTATGTCTGAAAATATTGAAAACAAAGATAAATGGCAATTGAAATCTCGTTTTACAAGAACAAATAACATGTTCAGTTAAAGTTAAATAAAAAGAGCAGATAAAAAATAGAAAATCATCCAGAAATCTTAAGATTTGTCATAAATTAGAAAGTAAAATATTCTAAATGTTGAGAATGAAAAAATTAAAGTAATAATCGATGTTTATCATATATAGAGATATTATAAATATAAATAAGCCACTTAGAAATTAATAGATTAATTTGCTTAGCAATTTAGATCCAGAGCTAAATTTGAATATTTTAGTTTGAATACATGAAATTCTAACACTATTACTTAATATATAATCTCATCAATTTATAGTAATCATTTGATAATTTCAAATTATATTCAAATTTTATATAAAATAATATTAATTTTATTAAAAGGAATGCTTTCGAATTTTATTCAATTTTATTCATCAATTGGTAAATTTATTAATATTCAAAGAAAATCGTCATAAATTACTTAAGTTTTTATAAAATTGGCAATTACTGAGAAGTTATATTTTGATTGGTTACAATAATGAAGAATCTGAGGTCTAATTTTTTTTATATTGTACATGAATTCTTTTAAATAGAATAAATATATATTTGCAGAAGATTATTCAAGATGGGAAAAATTCTTTAAACAATCTTAAATATTTTAGAAAAATAATAATTATCATCCTAAAAAAGCGTTTAATGAAATGTCCAAATATTCTGTATGCACATCTGATTTCTTCTTTCATCTAATCGAAAATATATTTTTATACATTAAATAGGATTTTTTTGACAAAAAATTGAATCATAAATTATTAAAAATAGTATCTCATACCTTTTGGACTCTGGGATTATTAACTTAACTTATATATTATTTGAATAGATTAAGATAAGCATTTAGAAAATATTTTTATTTTTATAAGAGAGAGTATGAATTGAAATCTTACATATATGATAGTATGACAAATGGAGAATTTTTTTGAGTAATTAAAGTCATTTTCTAATAAAAGATATTAAAATCCCCTATTAATTTTGAGAATAATAGGGGATTTGGCTTGTGCTATGCAAAAATCATAAATTCTTGAAAAAATTGTAATTAAATTGCAAATAAATAGCTAAATGCAAGATTTAATAGAGGTTTAGTTGCTTGTGGAGGATGGTTGAATTCGTCCATTTAAATTTTCTTATCAGTATTAAAAATTAACAAAAAATAAAATATTTTTGAAATTTGAGTGAAAACATTCGTTATTTAACATTAAACTTCATAATTATATCAAACATTAATTATGTATTTTGTTGCTTTTTATTTATCAACTTTTTCAACTTAATACTTAAATTTGAATGCATTTATTAAACTCCAAAATTTCTTGGAGGCTGGATTTTTGAATGGATTGATATATGAAATAATTATATAATATCAATTTTCCCACAATAAATTAAATTGCAATCTAGGATAAAATATTTCTGGAAATCTTTAATATAAATTTGAAAGAGTGGAATAAAAAAAGACCAAAAGTATTATCCAAAATAAGTTACTAATATGGAAGCTAAAAATTTAAAGTCTTGAAAAATAGCAATTTCCCCATAATTAATTCA
The DNA here is from genome assembly GCA_000733375.1 of Paramecium sexaurelia. Taxonomy (NCBI): domain Eukaryota; phylum Ciliophora; class Oligohymenophorea; order Peniculida; family Parameciidae; genus Paramecium; species Paramecium sexaurelia. The sequence continues at coordinate 335,843 of JPFM01000013.1, forward strand.
TTATAGATTTCATCAAAATGAATGATAAAAATTTTATCAAAATACTTACAAATAATGAAATCAACAAGAAAGATTTTGACATTTTAAATAATGATAATAGAAATAGAAAAAGTGTTATTATAACTAAATAGTAGGATATTGCTTAAACAATTGTTGCATGCAAAACACCGCATTTATTATCTAATTAAGAAAAAAAAGTACTTATCTAAGATGTTAAACTAGTAAATACTATTCCTTCCAAAATACAGACTAACAGCGACAATACTAATGATAGGATCAATAATTGTAATGATTTCTTTAGTTTTTTTGAAATTTTTTTATCAATCAACTATAATTCCATTCTATAAGTTGTTTAATAATAAAATAAGTATTTTAAGAATGTTTAGAATTTAACTTAAAATTTAGCTAAATTAGATTCAAAAATAGATAAGTTGACACAAATGTAGTTAATAAATCTTCTAAGAGTTTAAAAATTGTTTTTTATTTTAGAGAACCATTATTAAATTTTATTAAAAATTGAAGATAAAAATAACAATCTAAGATATTTTAGTTTATTAGAATACTTAAATAAAAAAAACATCATAATTAGGTTTTCTTTTTCTATTTAATCTCAAAAACAGATTTCAAAGCATAGGTTCCTGGACCAGGCGAATCATTCTTTAATCCTGGCAACGGTCTGTCTCCAACTCCAAATGTGATTTATTTAAATCTATTGTTTTAAACTATAGAATCAGCAGGAAGATAAGTAGTAGGAGAAGCTGTTTTTGGTAATTTTATATCAGAACTTGGTAATAAAATTTAAATCATACTTAATCTTGCCATATATGCTAAAGGCTTTTGTTTTATTTAGCAATTTTAGGTCATATGAACCAGGTCCTGGAACATCGAAACCTCTAACTGTTTATAACTTCATACCAAAACTGCAAGACCTACATGATCCCTATTTAATATCATATGTTCCAGGGGCTGGATTTAATTAATCTCTTTTTTCGAGATCTAATGGTCTTAGCTATTTATTTCCAAATCCAAAAGAAGTTGCTCTTTTGGTTTTAGTATCTGTTAAACAAAGATATTTTGGAGAAGGTAATTAAGGAGCGTGATGAGATTAGAATCTTTCTGCTCTTGGAAAAGATAGTTACGGATTTGTTTATTATAGAATGCTAGAGCTAAGTTAATTGGGCTCACTAAATTATCCACGAAAAGTGTTGTTATTAAGTGATTTCATAACCGAAAAGAGAGGTTTACTCTTAAGATGTTGCGAATTATTCTCATTATTTATCATAATAAATTAAAATAAAAAGTATTCTGATTATAAAGAATTTCATAATATATATGTGAAAAAATATTAAAAAGATAGAGATTATTACTTAAACAAATTATTTAGATAAATCTTATTAATAATCTTTACCATATTGAAGGATAAAGTAAATCAAAAAAATATTGATATAATATAAAACTTTTTAATGTTTTTTCATTAATAAATAAATTACTCTATTTAAGTTGATATTCATAGAGCAAAAATAAGTTATATTTTTTTTTGAATTTAAATTCAAAACTTACAAGAAGATTAAACATCTTATTATAAGCAACATTTATCATCATAAATGTTGCATAATATTCATTTTTAAACATGAAGGTGCTAATCAAATGGAATTGTGACTAGAATCTCCTTAATAACATTAGGATTAAACCCAAAAGTAATTAGTGTTTGCCATAAAAATAGAATTAAAAGAGGCAATCTTAATTCTGTTTCTTTTTTTAGAACTAAATTATGTATTTATTTGTCAAGTCTGAAATAATTTTTGAATTTCAAAATCTACATTAATTTATCAATAAGCATTTTATGTAAAAAAATATATATAATTTTATATAATGTAGGAATAAAGAAGGCATTCTGAGCTTGATAATATGCCTGATTTTTTATTTGAAAGTAAAAGTAAATTCTTTATTTTAAGACACTCTTATATTCTCTGATCCAAGAGAGGAAAATTGTTATTCAACTATCAAAGATTATTGCTGTCCAAATTTTACCTTAATTTCATTTACTGCCATTATTTCATTAATACAATTGTCATTGTTTATTGTTATGTGCTTCTTTGGGGAATTTAATCTTTAGAAATCAATTTTGCGTATAGTATTTAAATATAATTTACAAAAGAGTTCTCAGATGAAACGCTAGAAACTTTTGGGAGATGCTCCGCATATAATGTGAAATATAAATTAGAGTTCTATCGACTAGTTTCTTGTCTTTTCATTTTTAAAAATGTTAAAGATCTATGTGGTGAATTATTATTATAATTGATTGTCGTTTCAATGGTAGAGAAATTTATTAATAAGAAAACAACATGTTTCTTGTATTTATCCACTGGAGTAGCTGGATCAATAACATTTATAGTGTTTTATGATTAAAATATAGAAGGAAATTAATTTTGTGTATTTGGAATGCTTGGTTTAATGTTTGGGTTTATAATTTAGTATGCTTAACAAGTAATTAAATTATATAAATTAATAAGGAAGAGGCAAGATAAGTAATTATGTAAGTAACTATTTTTATATTAATTATTGGAATAATTGGGTTTTTTTATAAAAATTCATTAATCTTTGGAATTTATGGAAGCTTCTTAATTGGAATTATAATTGGATTGATTTAACCAACTCGCAACATTATTTTTTAAAGAACTAAATTAAAATTTGTGGGGTTGGGAGTAATTTTCATGTACTTTACTGGATTTATATACATTTTTTATTCTTATAGGAAGCCCTCACATCCAATTTAATAACAATGAGTTTTAATTCTTTTGATTAATTTGTTTATTTAAAATACCAAAATTACTCTATATTATTATAATAAAATAAAAAAAACCAAGTTAAAATGGACAAAAAAGGCAACTTTGAAAGGCTAAGAAATAAGTTGAAGAGTGATTTATTTAAAAATGAAATGAACCAAAAATAGTCTGCAAATGAAATAATCAACTAATGTCCTTAAATATTAGAATATGTACACTGCTCAAGTTAAAGTGAATTTAAAGAAGAACCAACTAAATTGATAGATTATCTCTCAAATCAAAAATAATTAGATTAAATGAAGCAGTCCTTCTAAAATTAATATTAAATAGGTAAGATATTAGGTGAAGGGGCTCATGCTGTCGTTAGATAATGTTGGCAAATTACAAATCCAGATGAAACTTATGCTGTTAAAATTACTAGGAATCCAGACCCAGAAATAACAGAGATTATGAAACAAACCTTCCTTAATACAGTTTCTTTGAATCATCCATATATATGCAAAACTAATATGCTTTACATAGATCCTAATATGGAGTGTTCATATCTCGTTATGGAATATTTACCATATCCTAATCTATAATAAATTCTTAAGGAAAGATAAAAATTGGAATATGAAGAAGTTCGCTTAATAATTAGATAATTATTCGAAGCAGTGACATATATTCATAAAGTTGGATTATGTCATAGGGATATTAAACCTGATAATATTGTTTTTGATAGTGATTCTAATACAATTAAATTGATTGATTTTGGTGTTTCAAAAAGATTTCTTGTTACTGAAAAAAGTTGTAAGGATATTAAAAATAATCTTCTATGGACTGTTACTGGGACCATGCCGTATCAAGCCCCAGAATTGTGGACAGGATCGGGGTATTCCAAGAAAATTGATGTATGGGCTATAGGAGTTGTTTGTTATTAAATGCTATGTGGAAGACTACCTTTAGACTAAGAAAATTAAATGGAAAGTTTTTCTTCTTAAACTGAATATACTGGACATTTATAAGATCAAAATTTTCTCTAACTCCCCTCATTAATTATTGATTTCATAAAAAGAATATTAAAGTGGGATCCAGAAAATAGAATTACTTCTTAAGGTATATTCTAATTATAATTTTAAAGAGGCTCTCCTTCATCCTTGGCTTTATTAATCTAAATCAATCCCTAAACATTTAAAAGGCAAATCTAAAGATGATATATTTACAGATTAAAGTGAGAAACCACTTTTTGGAGTTGTTAGATCTATGTAAGCTCATTTTAAAATTTTTTAATAATCCGTTTCAACTGTCAATGAGCACTTTATAGATAAAACCAACTTTAACAAAGACCATGGATAAATTATAATTGGTTTGAAAGAAACTAGTCAATAAATAAGGGATAAATCCATTCACTTTCAATAATCAATTCATTCTATGAATCTCAATAAATGCGCTCTTAAATCTAATACAGAGGATGTCTCTGATCTTTTTGATGTCATTAATTTTTGCGATAGTAATTCATCTTTTGAGGCCTTAGATGAAATACAATAGTTATAAGCATAACAATAGAAATAAATTTAATAATAGCAATAATCAAAAATTACTTTTTCATAAAGATTGGGAATCATTAAAGAGGAACCTGAAACGCCTGTTGCAAACAATACCTTTTAGAAAAAAAATCAAGATGTTGAAAATTGATTAGAAATTAAGATCTAAATTTATTCTAATTTTATAAGATTGATATTAATTTTTTTAATTAAGTATAATTTCTGTCATTGTATTAGAATTGATATTTGCAAATTCTAAAAGCCTTCTAATAGCTATAAATTATGATTAAATAAAATAATTAAGGACTTAATTATAAAAGCATATCAACATCAAATATAAACCTCTTAAATTTCGAAAAGCTGAAGGCATTTTAAAATTGCAGAATGATCTCTGGGTGTAATATTAAGACTAAAGATAAGAAAATTTATTAAATTTGATAGGAATATTTATTCTTTAATAAGATTGGAATAAAAGTGTGAAAGGATAATAGCATAATTTAAAAATAATTTTTTAAATAAATACAATGTAATACGTCGCTGCATATGCTTTGTTAGTTTTGGGAGGAAAGGCTCAACCAAGTACATCATATTACAATGAATATCGTAGCTGAGGCAGACATTAAGGGATTATTGAGTGAAGTAGGTGTCTAAGGAGCTGATGATTAAGTCAAAGGAATCGTAGATGCATTGAAAGGAAAAACTCTTTCTGATGTTATCAGCGAAGGATTAAAAAAAGTAGGCACTCTCTAATTGGGAGGAGGAGGTAGATAATGAATAATAAATCATAAGCTGCATCAAGTGCTCCAGCTTAAACCTAAGCCCCAGCTGCTGCCAAATAAGAGGCCCCTAAACCAGTTGAAAAGGCCCCAGAACCAGAGGAAGATGTTGATATGGGTGGTTTATTTGACTGATTTTACATTTTAGTACATTCATATACATATATTAAATATTTTAAAATAAATCAATTAGCCTTTGTAGACAATATTGCTGGAATGCTAACATTAGTGGATTGAGGTTTAGCATTATTATTATTGTTGTTACTTCCATTAAAACTATAACCTCCAAATTAAGCTAAATTATCAATAAAACTTGCTACCTTAAATAGAGTTCCTCCTTAAGCTTAAAACACTTTCAGGATCGATCTCATTGACAGAATCTCTACGATTTTCATTAGCAATTTAAACCATTTCATCATCTCTTGGAATGTATGGAGCTGTTAATTATCTGTCCAACAATTTATCCCAAGAGTAATCTTTGAACCATTAATGTGCTTTTACTTCATCTGGGCCATTTACACCTAATCTATTTGCAGGTTTTCGTTAGATTAGCTTGCTCTTTATTCAAATTTAATACTTTATTTGCAAAATCTACAGCCTCTAATGACCATCCTACAGGTATTTCAGTGTTTTTTATTTGCACTTATTTCGCTATCACTTAATCTCTAATTTCCTATCTGCTTTTCCCTACATATGGTCTTTTTCCCATTATACATTCATAGACGATAACTCCTAGAGCATAGTAATCAACACCAACCCCATGATTTTATCCTATTTAATAAGATTAAAATTTGCAATTCTTACTGCACATAACTTCAGGGGCCATGTATCCAGGTGTTCCACTTGTGTCCTGAGCATTTTCCGGTTTCCATTAACGAGCGATACCCATATCTGTTAATTTTAAGTATCCTTTATCATCAAATACTAAATTTTCAGGTTTCACATCTCGATGAAGAATTCCATTAACATGCAAATATTCCAAAGAGACTATTATACAAACCACAAAGAATTCTATTTTGTTTATTTTTGAGTACTCGTTTGTTCTTCAGTAAATTTTCTCTATTTGCAAAGATGGTATCTAAGATCTCCACCAGTCAATAAATCCATGACTAAGTAGAGATTATTTTGATCCTAAAATGCTGCTTACATATTAATAATGAAACTAGACTAAAGAATCTTAATACTTATGCTTTAATTAACTAAGTAGTTATAATTCATTCATCACTGATTAGACACTTTTCTTTACAATAATCCTAATTGAAGTACAAAGATTATTTACTTTGCTTTTGACATAATTTTCATAGCATGTAAAATTTTTGACTTTTTGTTCTCAACCATCCAGACCTAATTTCCTTATTTATTTTCAATAATCTTACCTTTCCAAAACCTCCCTTACCTATAACACTTTTTTGTGTAAAATTAGAGATAGAAATCACTCTAATAAGATGAGAATTATACCAGTTTAATCTTCAGACTCTGCTGATTTTAGTGTGCAATTTCCCATTTTTAATTTATTAATGACAACAACAGCTGAATTAACTAAATAATTATTGGAATATCACGGCTGCTAATATGAAGAGAATGTTGTACATCAACTTAATGAGTATGCTATGAAGCTCATGAAGACAATTTTAGATGGTGCTTCAAACTTGGCTGATATGCAGAAGAGATAAAATATTACAACTGAAGATATAAAGTTTAACGATCATTTATTTATATTAGAATAGCTTATGAATATCTTTAGAATCCATCCATCAATACAAATGACCTCACTTAATTTGCATCTGAAAAGAATTCTTAAAAATTAAATGATCAATTTAAAGATTAAACTAATTATGGAGCCAGATTGCCTGCAGGAGAAACAAATAAATTATTGAAGCCAAATTTCTAAGTTATTGTTAAAACTCAAACTGATTAAACATCCACAGTTTAATAATAATAAATGGAAATCGAAAAGAATTGTAAATTACAATAATAATAATAAGCATCAAAATTAGGCAAAAAGAAAATTTATATTAAAATGGATGATGATCAATGATCTATATTATTTAAAGCATCTGCAAATAATATTTAAATTCTCTTTAATGGAAAAAATTTAGATTCTCTTAATCTTCTAATTCATACAATTATGTTCTCTCTCCATTCTATTTTAAAACTATATTGTAGAATTCAAATATCACCTCTTAAAACTAAATGAAACTTCATTCTAAACTAATTCTTTATCACTCAAACCTTTAAGAATATGAATAAAAGATTTTGTAATATCAACCTTTTAATAACTAAAATCTAAAAAAAGCTCCAAATAATGTAATACAACTGACTAAACCATCAGATTCAAATAAATTAATTTTGAAGTTCATTTATTATTCTCGAAATTAAGCATATAGTGAATATAATAACTTAATGGATCAATCCCTAAAAAATTTTGATAAATCAATTTCTTAAGGAGGTTTAAATCAAAAAAATCAGTTTTTATATCAAATTATGAAGATGAGTTAAATTTCTTCAAAAATGGCTTTCCAAGATTTTAATGAATTTATGATTAGGTTAATATTTGTAGAAATTAGGATGAAAGAATAATGTATAACATGAGCAACATAAATTTCAGGTAAGAATATTTAATCAACTAAAGTAAAAGTATAATTAAATTCTGTAAGTATGTTTAAAAAATATTGATAAGAGCACCTCCAGGAAATATTAAATGTATCCAAAAATAATTTTTAAAGGAAATTAAATAATAGAAATAGAGACTTTAGTTAATACGTTGATATTTATATAATTTATTTTAAATGAATATTCACTCACATGTAATTAACTCTATCAATCTTTGATGGTAAAATTTGAATCATTTCCTTACACATATATAAAACAGCTTAAAACTCATTTTATTAGTTTTGCTAATTAATAAATTAAACTAGTTGTTTATACTAATTTAGAGAATTGACGAGATAAGTAACTTTGATTTTCTTATCTTTAGAATAATATTTCGATTGTGCTTTAGCAATATTGAAATAAGCTGTAGTTATAGAAGAATAATAAGCTGAATCTCTCTATTTTTCTTCTAGCAATTTTAATTGTTCAACTATTTTTTCATAATATTGAATGGTGTTCAGACAAGCTTTATTCATTTTTTCAGTTAATTTTTTACTTTTGCCACCAGAGAAATCATCTATTTCATTAAATTTAAGAATGAATTCATATAGTTCGTTATTGATTTCTGCAACTTCAACTAATAACTTTTCATATGTATTTTGATAAGCTTTTGGATTGATAGCATTGAAAACAGGCATTAATATGTCCAATCTTTTATCTAAATAAGCTATGATATTATTAGGATCAGGTTCAAGATTCATGATCACTTTATACATAATAGATATTTCACTAAGCATTTGAATATGCTCAGTTACAAATCCATCTAAGACAAAAATTGACATTGCTTTTTTATATAATGTATTAGCTTATCTGAATAGTGATTTAACTTCATCAAATGTTTTACTAGGTTAGAATGTCTAATTATATAAAGTATAGAATACTATCTATTTAATGTTCAGACCATCAAATACAATGCTATATTGGTTAAATAATTTAGAAAGACTGGGGTCATTTTATTGATTGCTTTTAATACAATCAACACAATACGACATCATATCTGCAATGACTTTGCCTTGAGCCATTTGTAAAGTGGCACGACTAGTATAATAATATTTTAATACAGTTTTTTTCTTTTTCCTTCTGGAATGACGGCTTCACCAACTAAGAGAAGGTAAAAAGCTTATGCAAAGTACATAATCCCAGTGTAATATTCAGATAATGAAATGCAATTTATAACGAAATCTCTTAATTCAAAAGTCTTTTATTTGAATTATCTTAACATAGTTTATCCACAATAGTAAGCAGCCTAATTGATATTCTTAAGTATAGATATATACCTTATCCTTAATTCCAAGTTTAGTATAAGCTTATGCAATATAAAATAATGTGATTGTGTAAAATTCTTATGCTCTTTCAAATCCTCCATGAATTTTAAAGGATGTCTTTTAAAAATACCCATTGTCTATCAAATATTAGCCTAGTCTTTCAGCTTTAGCCAAAATAGCCAATCCAGTTTCATTATCATCTAAATTAACCGCTAGGAATCCTAAATGATTGTAGATGGATTAAATGTATGTCAAATAATTTTCGATATCATTGATTTAAGAGAATAATTATAATGATTTAGCCATATTCTTTCTAGCTAGATTTAATAATTGTTATAAAATTACATTCTCCATTTTCTTCACAATCTAGATAATTTACTCCTAATTAGTAATGAATGATGGCTTATTGCAAAGGATCTTAGGTTTTTTGCAATAATTATTGTAATAAAGTTCTTGCTCTGTATTTATAAAGAAATGGCTATTCTTCTATACTTGGAAACTTTTCTAAGAATTCCGCCTAAAAGAGAGTGCTTTCAAATTCGTAATGCATAAAATAAATTATTTTAAATATTTTATTGTAAATGTACACTTGATTATCTCTACTCATTTCTTGGTTTCCTTAGCTTACTTTCTCTTTTCTTTGACTCCCACAAATTTAGCATTGTACCATTCTTATCTTAATCTTCTGTATACATTCTTAGCTCTTAATTCCTTGGAGATTACTGTGGCCTTCTCTCTCTTTGGAGTTCTTTAGAATGTAATAACCTGTTGTGAATATTAATTATATATACTTCTGGATTAGTATTTTATGTTACTGGTTATGCTACAACATCATTTGCTGAATCTTTAACAACTCCATTCTTTGGTTTGCCAGCTACTCTTGGGAAAAGGACTAATTTAGACAAATAAGCCTTGATTCTTTTAACATTAACTGCCAATTCTTCTTAGCTATTATTTCTTCTTCTGTGATCTACTGCAATTCCTACTGTTCTGGCGAATTAAGCATTAAGACCTGCCTCCTTCAATTCAATCAAAGAGAATCCTCTTCCTAATTTCTAAACACCATTATATTTTATTGTTTATCCTCTAACAACTGGTCTAAGTAATTCAACTGGTCTTGGAGAAGCTCCTATTAAAGATTTATTATGTTATTTATTTACTTAATGCATTTGCTTATCTTCTTTATTATCTTCTTCTCTTTGCTGCTGGTTGATTGTAAAATGTCTTCACAAATCTTGTCCAATGTTTTCTTAAATGGGCATTTGGGAGTTGTTAATTGTGCTTCATTTTTAGAAAAAATTTAAAAAATAAATATAAGGATATTTAAAAATATATTAAATGACTCAAATGAGCATTTTAATCATATAATTCTTAATATTTTACTTATCTCATGTATAAGCTCAATCAAACCTATAATTTTCAATAATTTTTCTCATTATGTCCAATTATTTAAATATTTATTAGTATATATTAGTATTTTGATTATTATCGAATTTTGAAGAATCTTTGATTGATAATAAAAACTAAATTATTTACTTAATATTGATTGTAAAAATTTGTTAATTGTATGAAACTTTTCAATCTACATTCAGTTGTAATTTACTTTGAGATTTCAATAAATAATGAAATATTCATGGAAAATTAGAGTTCTTACTTATGGTTTAATTTATATTATTTTTGATGTAGAATAAATCTTATAATTTCTATTTATGCATATATATAATTTATATCTCAAAATATTCAATCTTTAGCTGCTCTATAAATTTTATTGCAAGCATCTTCTAAGAGTCCTAAAAGAGATTCTTGAGATTCTTCTCTTAATTTTTTTTCTTCTTCAATTTCACTCTTAACTCTTGATACAAGATCTTTAAGCATTTCAAAGATTGCTGCTTCTGATTCCTCTCTGAATTAATCATATGATCATTACCTTAATTTCTTCTAATTTGCTAAACCTTCATTTAATCGTTTAATTTCATCTCCAGCTCTTCTCAAAGTACCATTGTCGCTATCTTCTCTATCTTATCCTTCCGTCTTAACCATGTCATATAACTTTGGTAGATCATTTTCTAAAGATGTAGTGATATTTTCTGTTTATTCTTATCTGATTTTTCCTTCAGTTTAGATGTCGGACTTCAAATATACAACCTATATAAAAATAGTATTGATACTTTTTCATCCAAATATCCTTATAATTTGAGATTTCCATCTTTTCTCAATGCTATTTCTTATTCGAGTTTAGTTGTGATTCTACTTTCGAAAGCAGCAATTTCTCTCACTCTTTATTCAAATTAAGTTTCAAATGTATTGTTTTCCTCTTCGATTTATTTTTAAAGACGAACAATTTCATCTTTCAGTGCGTGCTATATGATTTTATTACTATAATTTACCAATTTTCTATTGTATGAAGTTATTGTGTCTTACATTCTCTCCTCTACACCAGTTATTCTTCCACAAATATTGTCAATTCTATGGGCTTTTGATGAATCATGTTATAATTAAATTGAGTTGAGCTTTTCTGAGATTTTAGCAAATCTTTCGTTGAAAGGTGTATTTGGATTCATTTTTATTAACAAATTTATTTAAGTATATTATTTATTTTATAATCTTTATACAGAAATAAAATATAATATAAATTTAACAAAGATACTACTCATAATAATTTAATAACATTCTAGTTTTTTTACATAAACCTATTTAAAATCTTATTTAATCTCTAGATATAAGCGTATAAAGAATTTAGCATTTATTTCTTTTAAATTTAGAATAATTTTAGAATATTTATTATTTTTTAACAAAAAAGCATATATATATTATAAGAATTATAAGAATATTAATATTTTTAATAAATATAATTAAATATATTAGATATCATACTTTTATTTGGTTATTCTTATTATAAAAATTGACGAAACTTTTGATTACAAACTTACAGTTCAAACTGAATAAGGTCTAATCAGTTTATAAGTATTACAAAGTTATTTATATGATATTATTTTTAAATTATGACGTAAAAGAAACTCATTAATTCTGATTTTTATTGATGCTGTGTTACTCAATCCCTTCATATCTCAAAAATAATTAAAGTTCAGCAAATAATAATAATAATAATTTATAACAGTTAATGAACAATGTTGCTAATAGACATGAGGACATGGATCTTCAAAATGATTAAGATAAAGTCAAGTAAATGTTTATATATGAATAATTACAGGAAAAACAATAGACCCTAACATTATTAAAAGGTTGATGAGAACATTAGACAATAAATAATAGATTAAGCTTGCAATAAGGGACAGCCTTTACGATAAGTAAAGTTATTTTAACTTTCAGATCGCTCAAAACCTTGGAATAAAATATTCAACTGCAAAGGCGATCATTCAAGTTTATCAAAGTGAAGGAAGAGTGGGTAAAAAACGAACAAGAGATAAAAGAATTTTTTAAGAGATTGAAACCTTTATGATTGTTGTTCAAAAGTAATCAGGAAAAGTTGAAAAACTAAAACTCAAATCTGAATGCAATGATCTCAAAAACAATTTTTAATATGCTAAGAGCAAGTAAAATAGTTTAATTTATGAAAAACAGTCTTGAAGAAACTCACTATACTCAACTAGCCTAATACTTTGGAAGTTATAATCTACCATAAGAGGATGATGCACAAAATTCATAAAATGAAACCTTACTGAACATTGTGAAAATTTTAAATGAATAATACAAATAATTTTAGCAAAATCCGAAAAAAGAAGGTTGATGAATTATATATCAATATTTAATCATGAACTTTATACTAATATGTAAATTCTTGGGAGCAATTATTTAATTATATTCTTATTTAGAATTTAATCTAATAATTATATCTTCCTATTTTAAAAAAATTATAATTGCAATTTAAAAAAAACAAGAGTATTAATATTAAAATTAATATAAACATTATAAACAATTTAAGAATAATTTTCTTAAATATATTTATTTAGATTGATTTTAATACCTAATTTTTTCCTTAATAATTTTAACTAATTAATACAACTAAAATTAATAAATTTCTAAAAGATTAACATTATTGTTTCAACTTCCTTCAGATATACTAAATAATTAAACAAATTAATGGAGTTTAGGGTTAAGAATCACTTGATTAAAATATTTTATTGTTTTGAGATCAATATTCATATTAGAAATTATCATTTATCTTTTACGTTTATTCTAAAATGATATCTGGATGTACTAAAAAATCTTATAAATTTATAGGTGACTATGTAATTTTGAAATATTGTATGCTTTTATCCTTCTACCAAATTAGAATCTTAAAAAGGAATATAATTATGAAACAAATTTATTTCATCAAAAAATTTCATATAAATACATCGTCTATCTGGCAATTGGATCAATTTACATCTTATTAACTATTTTTTGATTTCATAATTTTACTTTAAAATTTATGATCAATCAACATGTTTTATTTTTCTAATTTAAAAGTGTTTGAAAATTATGATCATTTAATTAACTTATGTGTTGAAAATGAATTCAATCATAACATTTCTTAATTACAAAAAATTTTGAACTTTATATTTGCTACTAAAAATAAATTGCATATTAATTACAATTTATACAATTATATAAAAGTACTTTAATTTAAGAATTGAAAAATATCATCTCTGGTCATTCTGATTTTCTTTTTTCATAGTAATGAATTGAATTTATTTATTTTATAAAATTGTTAATTATTACTACCTTAAATAAAACTTTATTATTATTTCTAAATTTGTGATAGATTCTCTTGAATTAAATCAAATATAATATTCCATATTATCTCTCAACATGCTAAAATTCAATAAAACTTTAAAATTATTATGTTTTTTAAATTATAAATTAAATTGAAATAATTTCAAATAATTTAACAATTAGGAACTTTATCAGAATAGAATAAATATTAAGATTAAATGAATATGTTTACTTAATATGAAAATTTAAAATAAATTTGAGGTAAATATCAATGTTAAGAATACATATTAATGAAAAAATAATTAAAGATAATATTTATAAAACAATATATATTTCATTAAGTTTCTCCTTGTTATTGTTACTATTGAGGATGAGCAATATATTCAAAATCCTTCTTATTTTATAATCCAAGACAATTTGTGATCCATTTTGTTAATTCTTCTAATAACTTTGGATACTTGTTTTAATCTTTTATCCATATAGAGATTAGTACGAAATTCTTTTTAGAATGAGCAATCTTTAAATATAATACTATTTTTTACAATTCCACAAACTCCTTGCAAATGAGGATTATCATCACTTAAATAATGTAAAATTAATTCTTCCCAAACTCTATTTTCGAATCCTCTTTTAACTCTTAATATTAATCTACCACCATTCATATTTTATGGATCCTCCCATACAGGTTGAATTGATTCTTGAAATAAAAAGAATTAAGCTCCTAAAGGTAACTTCTCAGGTTTTACCATATAAGAATAGTATGACCAGAAATCTCTTGCTGTTCCAAATGAACCTTGTATATGGTTAAATTTTACCTATTTGTTTCAACTGGTCACTAAAATTATCAACATTTTGATCTTTGCTAACGCTTAACCAAAAGGTAAACCTTGATCTTAATTAATAATCCTAGTTCATATACACGTAATTATGTTAAAATATAATAAGTTTTATTTAATATAATATATTTTACATCTTTAATTTTTACTAATATGTATTCCAAAATGATAGAGATGCATAATTTAAATAATACACATTAAAAACAGAATAACAATAATTAGAGAATACATTTATTTACTTTTATGAAAATAAATAAACTAAATTCAATCAGAAATAAAAGCCTTTTACCTATCCAAACCCTTGTGTGGGATGTCACTATATATGATATAATTGAAAATTACTCTTCTTCATTAGCTGATTGTTTTTTATCAGAAATTTATTGTTCAACTGCTTCCTTCTCTTATTTTAGCCTATCAACGTTTAATCTATGAACATTTCCTGGAGTATATGGACTAGATCTTCTTTGAGAGTATCTTCTTTCAGGAGTAAGATCATTCTTATTTAATATGCTTCCAGGTATATAAGGTTTTTGAGGAGAAAATCTCCTACTTCTTTTGTTAGAATACTCATCTAATTTGTTTCTAAAATATTTTTAAAAAATACCTAATATTTTAGACTCTTTTTTAAATATTTTGTGATTCAATAGATTCAGGTGGTCTAAAATCAATTTTATGTTGAGCTGTCTTTAAATTCTTTTTATAATTAAAACCTTGTAAACCTTTCTGTTAAACTTCATAAGAGTTCTTTTAGTGATGATCATAATGAAATAGTTCTCCAATATAATGTTACAAATCTCCCTTTAATCTTTTGGTTTTTTATGATCTTCTAATTTGATCGTTTTCATCAAAATTTGAAGGTTATTAGAATTATTAAGGACTTCTAAATAAATCTTTTGGGTGTGTAAATTTAGGAGATACTATCTTAATATTGGTTGAATCATAGATAAATGTTTTTGATTAATTTGTTGAATAGTTACCTCTTTTGTGTATAATACTATGTTAGGAATCTAAATAACTTTTTTTAGGCAAGGTTGCTTTACCAATTACAATAATTTAGCTTTCAACTAATGGTTATTCAAATTTTTATTTTTATGCACTATCATTAGCATCTGTCTATTATGGAATATCTGCCAATTTGGTTTGCATTTTACTTATAGAGAGCTCATTAAATTAAATTTAACTCTTTTTTGCCAAAAATTAAGAAAATATATCGCTTTCATTTGGAACAACTTCATCTTTTTATTTTTAATCAGTATTATTTTATACCATTTCACCTAACTTTTTATATAAATCTTCAAGATTTTCACATCCTTAAATTTAAGATACTATTAACTTTTTTTTTAAAGGATCACCTTTAAACATCTTAACATCTTTATCTTCCAAGATTATAAGAACTTCTAATTTTTCATCAATCATCTATAGTTTATGTTAATTGGATTTATAATTGAATTCCCATTATTCCCAAATTTTTGTAAAAGTCTCCTCATTTAAATGTTAATCTTTAAATAAGTCATTTCTATTATGAGAAAGAAACTTACAGATTTAATCCTTTAGAATAGTCATCAAAATCTGAAATCTTCAATTCTTAGGCATTCTCTTTCACTAGGAATCTAAATGCTTCTGATGGATTTTTGAACTTTTATTATAGGCTCTTTTTAAGCGTAATCCAATTCTCAAGAATTAATTACTAAGCCTCAATGACTTGCTTCTATTTTGTTAATTCTTGGATTTCAGACATGATAATATTAATTAATTAAAATAAATTTTATTCAATGTTACTTCAATTATATATGAGTGAATCATTATTTTTTCCCTTCTTAGTTTTTATAATAAACCTCTTATAATTGCTTTCTGATAAATTCTTTCTAATATTTCCAATCTTTCAATGTGCTTTCAATTTACTTTTACATATCATTTATAAAAGCAAATCATTAGTCTTTGTATTAAATTTATTTTCTTGCAATTTCTAAATATTATTTTTTATATCTACCCCTACTTCACTTTTATATTTTTTTATTTTTTTACTTAAAAATCTGAAATCTAAGAATTAAGATTAAAAAATTTCTATTTTAAATCCATTTAACTTATTGTTGTTAAAATTAATTTGAAAATTTATCAAAGTTAACAAATGAATTTATTCCTCTTTATTATAATTCTTCAATTGCTTATTTTTAATAATCAATAGAAGTATTGATATAATATTCAAATTCTTATTCTTTTGAATAATTTACCATTATTTTGCAATATCAGGCTATTTGTCTTGATTTGTTACATCCACAAAACATCTAAATTGTATAGTTTGATTATTTAAACATTTCAATAAATGTCATAGGAGTTATATAAAGTATTTAAATTAAATCTTAAAATGAAAATTTCTTTCTCAAATGTGTTACATATTCTCCAAATTGTTTTGATAACTCTTCAAATTTTACGCTGCTTAATTATTAAATGGCCTTCTCATTTTCAATTGGCTTAACAAGTCTGATGCAATCTTTTTAGCAAAGAATTAATAAATATATCTTCTTACTTTATATTAATCCTCTATTGCTTCTCTTATTACTTATAAGATTAGAGAGCAGAATTTATCGAAAGCATCCTGTTTGCATTTCTATCATCCAATCTAATTGTAAATCTCCCAAATTCCACAAAATTAAGGAAATTGTTCAAATAAATATTATTTTGGTATTAGTTGGGTTTTTATAGATGTATTTTTTTTCGGCATTTTTAGGGGGGGTTTAAATAGTGATCCAAATTTTAATGAATTTAATAATTAATTTAATTATTAAATTAATTCCCAATACAAGAAATGAATTTTGAATAAGATAATTTTCAAGATAATGAAATTTATGCATTTGAAGATTAATTTAATAAAGATGATTTATAAGAACTGCCATAAAATGATTCAAACCATTAAAATTAATAAGATAATATTCAATATACACAAAAAAGGGTAATAGAAAACACTACCCTTTCTAAGACAACTTCTACTTACCATATTTCAGTATCTCTGTGCTTGGCCATTAACCATCATTTAAAAAAAGAAGTTTTCAGTTTAAAAAAAACTAATTAATAAGAGAGAGTTGGCTATAAAAAGTTAAAAGAATATGTTAAAGACTAAAAAATTAAGATATTCTTGCTTATTTAAGAAACAGATAATATTGGGAAAGAATTAAAAAGAATAATAAAACTGAGATAAATCAAGATTAATTTGATCAATTTGTTGACAATAAGCTTCTAAAAGATTGTCAACATTAATGATTATTTATATATCATATATACGATGAGTCCCAGTCATCTATAAAGTTAAGCTTATCGTCATCTTCCTGATAATCTAAATCTAAAATTTTCTAAATCTTATATGTTTTATATTACATTATCTTCTTTGGTTATTTATTAGCCATTTCTTGAAATATGATGTTAAGCACAAAGTACGAGACGAGGAGGTTTATATTATTTTGCATAGAGCCTATCCCATTCAATTTCAGCAAAAAAAATATGCTTTTTTAACACAGATACATCATTATATCCCAAACGTTCTTGAGGATCTTTTTTGAGCATCCTTTTTAAAAGATCTTAAGCTTCTAAACTTATATTTTTAGGAATAAATAACGAATCTAAGTTATAAATATCGTTTACCATATTTAATTTTTTCCATTAAGCTTTTCAGATCTTGAGAATAAAAGGGTGGGTAGCCGGTTAGCATCTCATAAAGAACAGTACCAATTTAGTAGATATCTGTGGCTTTCTGAGATACTCCTCCTGTAACTAATTCAGGAGGGAGATAGGCAGGAGAACCACAAAAGCTAGTTGCAGTAAAGTCATTTCCATCAAACTATTTACATAATCCAAAATCAGTAAGTTTAATGTAGCCATCTTAATCAATTAAAATATTTTCAGGTTTTAAATCTCTATAAATAATTTGTTATGAATGTAGATATTCAATTGCTAAAATAATTTAAGCTATAATAAATTTAGCAGTATATTCATTCAAGATTTACCCTCTTGTCATATACTTGGATAGATCTCCAGCGGGACATAATTCTGTCACTATATACAAATAGAATTAAGTCTTATAATTAGGAATAATAATACTTGGAAAGATAAAAACAGTTTAACAATAAACGGGTGTTTTATTTGTCTTAATATTTGTAATTCAGAAATAATGTATTTTAGAAAACCGTTTCTAATTAGTTTATCTTTTTCTTATTATTTTATAGCACAATTTATATGTTTAAACTTTGCTTTGTATACATTTCCAAAACTTCCTTTACCAATTAACTCTAAAATTTTAAAGCTAGATAGATTAATTTTATCTTAACAACTTTAAGAATTGCTCTTTTCAATTAGAATATCAATTTCTGATGCTTCTTCAGTGACACTATTCAAATCAGAATTTTATTTCTTTTTTATAGGAAATACTTTTTTTTATTTTGATTTTTAATTTTCTTCATCTATTCCATCTTCTATATGAATAATTAAATTAGGTTTTGCCATCATTAAAGCAAATGCTCTTTATGCAATTTTTTATTCTTGAGGTGATTTGATATTTTAACGAATATATCTAGAATATCCAACGCAATTTTTTAATCCTTCATACCATCTTCTAGCAGCTGCTTTGCTTTTTAAAGCTATGAAAATATGCTTTGAAAAGTATTTGATTTCCAAATAAAAATAATCTTCTTCTTAAAACCATTCATCTTTCGATACTTTTATATCATGAATACTCTCTAATGGAATGATTTGACTAAAAAATAATTATTAATTATTTAATACTTAGGATTATGAGGAATATCGTGGATATTTTAAAATTTAGCAATAGAATCAGTATCTGGATCAACAATAATGTATCTTTCGTACATTCGTAATTTAAAATAATTGACTTTAAAAACTTTCCCCTTTAATATTGGTGGTCGTTATGGTTAATTTAATATGAAAGTCTCTAAGTAATTTGATAAAAATTTACATCTTTTACTAAACTGTCTAAATTAATACCTACCATTGAAGATATAAAAGAAGTTCGATGACTTTTTACAATTTCTAATTCATTTTCTTGTTTCAATAGTTATTTAACTTTGTTTCGTGCAATATCTATTGGTCTTTTCTGATTTCTATCTAAAATACTATTTAATACTTTATTAATATTTTTACTTCATATTTATTTTTGGATGATTAAGTAATAATTAAGCAATTTCAACATCATCATTTTATGCTACGATATGTAAGGCTGTTCCATGCTTACTTAATTGATTCACATTTAATTTTGATTGAGCAAGTAACAAACATAATACTTAAAATAATCAAATTTAATACTTGATTTTTGTCTAAGGCAAACAGACAAAGAAAGACAATCCCAACCATCTTTAGTTTACAAATTTATATTTGCTCCTTCTGCTAACAACCAAAAAAATAATTTATCAAAACCTCCTAATACTGAAATATGTAAAGCTGACCAACCTAATACATTAGTATCATTTAAGAAAAATTCCTTTTATTCAATATTACTATAAAATAATTCCTTAGCTTCCTCTAATTGATTGCTCTATATATGATTATAAAATTAGTCAATTTAGAGTGCAAGATAACTGTTCTAAATTATATTCTTATCTCTTTATGAAAACGAATTATGTAATGATTTTTTTAGAGTTGAGGCAGTGCTTTAATTCAATAGGTCATATGAATCATTTTGATGAATTTAAGATGCCCTGACACTAAAATTGTCTTCGTTGTTTTTAACAAATACAACACCCTCATTAAGAAATCTTACTTAACTTAAATATTCATATTTAGATATTTCTTTCATTTCTTTATTATGAACTATAAAAAGTGTTTGATCATCTACTTCTATTCCAGTTATTCTTTCAATTTATAATCTTAGAACCTAAACAGTTTCTTTTGACGAAATCTCAATTATATTATATTACAACTCTCCCCATGCATTAAAAAATTTAAGCTTAATTTTCATTTTTATTATAATATAGTTTTAATAATAATATATAAGATAAAATTTATTGATAACTTATTAAGTGATAAAAATGAATAAAAAAAATAGTTCTAAAATTTATTTAGAGTAAATATATTTGATATATGTTGGTGTATTCGTAAATATTATTATTTTAATTAAATATGAACGTTTAATCAACTCATCTATCTACCTTACAGGATTTCTAAATCATACAAGAATTGGGATCTGGTTCTTTTAGCAATGTGTATAGAGTATATGGAGTTTCGATTAATTTTAGGTTAAAAGGATTGCAGATGGATAAGAATATGCTTTAAAAAAAGTGAAAGTAGCCAACTTAAAACAAAAAGAAAAATAGAACGCACTTAATGAAGTAAGGTTATTATATTCAATAAATGATAAACATATTGTTGCATATAAAGTAAGTTCTTTTGTTTCATGTTAAGGAAGCTTTCATAGATGAACCATCATAATGTTTGTGTATAGTTATGGAACTATTGTCAGGAGGAGATGTCTATAAAAAGATTTCTTAAGCTAGAGGTTCAACTCCCTTTTAGGAAATGGATATTTGGAGAGCTTTGATTCACATGACTTTAGGGTATATGAAATAAATATAACTGTAAGATTAAAGGCACTTCATGATTAGAAAGTAGTGCATAGAGATCTAAAGTCTGCGAATGTTTTTTTATCTAGTGATGGAACTTTCAAACTTGGTGATTTAAATGTGTCTAAAGTTGCCAAAGGAGGCTTTGTATATACATAAACTGGTACCCCATATTATGCAAGTCCAGAAGTATGGAGAGATTAACCATATGATATGAAAAGTGATATTTGGTAATTATTATATTAATTCTATTTTAAGGTCTCTTGGATGTGTGATATATGAAATGTGTTGTCTTTAGACTCCTTTCAGAGCAAAAGATATGGATTTATTATTCTAAAAAGTTTAAAGAGGAACATATGATTAAATACCAAGCAACTATTCAAAGGAATTATCTCAAATCATCTCTAGCTTATTGAAAATATAACCTAATTAAAGACCTACATGTGATTAAATATTATCCAATCCCATTGTTTAAAAATACATGAAAAATTTAGAAACTAATATAGAAACAAAGCCTATCAATAAAACTCTTATGGAAACCATTCAATTTCCAAATAATTTCAAATAATTAAAAAACTAATTACCTAAGGTATTATTAAGTTAAAATATATACAGTCAAACTACAATGAAGTTAATCCAAACATCAGTGCAGATAAAGTGCAAGACAATAAATCTACAGATAAATCTACCAGTCCTTTTAGATATTCATAATAACAGAATATACCTATTTCTGAATCCAGAATAAGTCAAAGTTAAGTTAACGTGATCTAAGTATCACAATAATCTCCTTAATAAATTAAGAATAGCTCAATAATGGAAAAAAATCAAAGTCTTGTTTAACAACCTTAAGGATAAATCAGATAATAATCACTAAATACTAAAATGGAAAAGCCTTAATCTGCTTAATTAAATTCAAGATAAAATCCCTATGAGAGAGCTCATGAATTAAAAGAACAAAGAGAAAGGGAAATCAGATAATAAAAAGAAAAAGATTAATTATTAAGGGAAAAAAGGGAAAGAGATGCTAGAGATGCAAAACTTGCTAAAGAGGCCAAAGAAGCAAAAGAAGCCAAAGAAAAATAAATTTAGGAAGCTAAACTTCGAGAGAGTAGAGAATAGCAAAGACTTCTATATGAAAAATAACAAAGAGAATTGCAATAATAAAAACAATTTAGAAGAGTCTCCCCTATTTCTGCTTAAACTAGAGATTATTAATATGCAAACTATATCAATTAACAACAACCCAAAAATCAACACTCTTATTCGCCTATCACTAGATCAAAAGATTAATCAAATATTTACAAGTATTATTGTTTATATATGTAGTGATTAAAAACCTAATTATGGAAATTAAATTTAGTAAAGACCACCTAATAGCTAATTAATAAATGTTAATCAAAATTAGTCTAATTAATATAACAGACCTTATAATTAAGAAATATCTTAGCATAGATCTTCCTAAACTCCACAATCTGCAGCTCCTAGATAATAATATAGTCCTTATTAAAAACCTATTACTGAAAGGTATCCTGTCCATCCATAGTCTGCTTTACCTTCCTAAAATAACAGAGAATCTTAAAAAACTGAAAGGCCTTAGGTTTTTCCAACTTAAGCTAAAGTTATCAAATAAAGATAGTCTGATTATAATCCTTAAAAAGATTTTTCATCTCCAAGCTAATAAGCTATGAGAGCTGCAGGAAAACCCACAAGACCTTAATCCAATAATATCTTTTAATAAAATGATAGAATTATAAAGTCTGACTCGAGACCATAGAATAACTTTATAACAGGTAATTATAATCATTATTATCCAATTGATAATTATTAAAGACATGCATCTGATTAAAATTTAATAAAATATCAGTAAATATTTTCCTTATTTTAGACTTCGATAATAAGATAGATAAGTATTTCTACGCCCATAGATAAATAGTAGAAAGTACTGAGTTTTGAATTATTTTACTCAAGTTAAAAATTATCATATATTAAAATTTTATTATAATATTTTTGAAAAATGATATTAGTACATAAGATCTTCAGCTTCATCACTAAAAGAGATTGAGATTTTATAAAACTCTAATTATAGAATTACAAAATAGCGAATTAAAATTATATTTTATAAATTAGAAACTGATCTATTCAATCAATTTATAGAATTGTAATGAAGAGATTTAAAGAAAAATAGATTTAAAATAAATCAAATATATTTTTATATAAATAATTCTAAAATTTTGTTCATAAATAATTGATATATTTACTAGCTAAAATTTAAATATCTAAGTTTATTTCTTAATCTTATTTATAAAACTAAGTACATTTATTGATTATAAATATATAACCTTGAAAGAACCAATAAAATTTATGTTTTATGCAAAAAAACAATGGTTCAGCATTTTTATTTTAAAGAATCAAAATTTAATTATTTTGATATATATTTAAATTATACATTTTTAATTAACTTGATAAAATCAATAAGATATTATTTTCATACTCAAATAGCAGTTAAATTCACAGTTAGAGATTTACATAATTTTGAAAAATGAAAATAAATACTTAAACTAAATTTATTGCAAGAATTTATGATTTTATTTTATTAAATTGATCTTTGAAGTCATAACAAATATCTAATATAAAGATTAAACAAATAAAATTTTGACTCAACTTTCTGTAGGGTGATTAGTGAATAATAATGGAGAAGACTTTAATTTTATAAGTTTTCCCATTCTTTATTGTAATTAACATTCATTCATTTTTTAAATGAATTCAATATCGTGTGTCTAACCCTTTTTACTTTCAATAGTCTCTTAAATAATCTCATTTTTTCCCTATTGACTTTTTTATCCATTTAGTATTATATTAGCTGCTCTTAGTTTTTGAATGCAGGTTTAAAACTTAGTTTTTTTTAAGAAGTTTATTTATTTTTTCAAATCAAAATGTTCTAAATATGGTTTTAATATAAGTTACTTTTTCTAGGTTATAAATATTTATTAAGATGCTGAGGTGTTAAAAGTCCTTGTTGAACAGCTTTCTTTTCCATTTGGTAACCTTAGTAAATGCGATTAACAAATTTTCTTTATTCTCCTTTCTTTAAACAGGGTAATGTATAATCAAAATTAGATGTATGTTCAGATGAAGTATACAAATTTCTACCAGCTTAATGAATGTCTTAGATTAAAGTACTCAATTTTATAGATTAATAAGTCTTAAATGGTTCGAAAGATTGGCATTTTTAATTTCTCATATATAATAATAATATTTTATGCCTTTGAGTTTGTAAAAATTGATTTTAAGATTGAGCATCATACATAAATATTCTTTTATAGTAAATTAGGAAAATAAACTCGCAAAAGTGTATAAATCTTTACAAATATATAACAAGGAATGCTTCTGAAAGACTATATGAAAAAATATAGGAATTAATATTTTTGATAAAATTAATAATTAAATTTTGATAATAGACATCTGCAGCAACAATTTAAATTTATTTATTGATGAAGTTTAAAATAACATATAATATATATCTATCAATAATTCATTTATCAATAGTTTACAAATTACATTTCAACGAAATATATATATAAATATCTGATTAAGCTATCTAAGTTCTAATTAATAATAGAATCCTTTTTGTTAAAAACAACCTCATAAATCATCAATCTTAAATGATTAAATTAAAATTTTGCCATGAAAAAATACTAAATCAAAATTAAAGTAAATTGGATATTATAATTATTAAATTGATGAAATTATTATGATACATACTTGTCATGAAATATTTTATCTAACTTAAAGTAGAAACCTAATTTTAAGGACTGATATCATATTAACTATAATTATTAAAAAAATAAAAGTAGAGAATATCAACCATTTTAAATTTTCTAAGCAAATATAATATTAGTACTGAATTACAAAAAACAAAATATTAATAGAATAATAATTAAAAATTACAATTCTTATAAAAAGTTGTAAAAAAAGAGACATTTACAGCATGTAAATTAATTTTTTTTTGCATAATTCTATTAATTTTAACAAATAATAAATTGCTTATTTTTAATATTAATGAGAATATTATTACTTAATGTAATAATGAAGGAATAACCTTTAGTTGATGGAAAAATTATTTATGATGAAAACTAATTATAATAACAATATTTTGAGTTTTGATAAATTAATTAATTTATTTTTAATGGCATCTTAAATATAGGAGCCACTGTTGAATTTAAATATTCTCACTGATTTTGGAATTACTGCAGGAGAATTATCGTAATATATTTAAATAAGATGATAAGTTAAATGTTTATTCTTGATAATATAAGAGATGGATAAAGTTTAGAAATATTGACTAGATTTGGAATGATTGAAGGATTAGTTAAAAAACTGAAAACAAATTTGAAGGTATTGAAGATTGAATAATTTTAAGTAAGGACTAGATGAAACAAATATCAATGATATGAAATTGAGGGTTAAAAAGTATTTGGAATTGTCATTAAATTTAGTTTTGGAGATAACAAACCAGAAATCAAAGAACCAAAGACTTTAATAGAATATGTACAAAAAAATAAAGACATAATAGATTCTTGAAAATTTTGATGATTAAATGTTAAGAATATTATGCTTGGCAGCAGCAGTAAATTTAATAATAGGTGTATGGACAGAAGGTTGGAAAGAGGTAAATTATTTTATATATGAATAGGGATGGATGGATGGAATGGCCATATTTATAGCTGTAATAATTATTGTATCTGTTACAGCAGGAAATAACTATCTTAAAGACTACAAGTTTAGAAAGTTAAAAACAATAGCAGAGAACAGGAATGTAAATGTAAAGAGAGCAGGAAAAATTGTCTCTATTAATATATGTGAATTGGTTGTGGGAGATATCATGAAAGTAGATATAGGAGATAAGATGCCTGTTGATGGATTAGTTCTTGAATCAAGAGAATTAATGGCTGATGAATATTATGTTACTGGAGACAATTAACCAATTAAAAAGGTTGATCCTTATTCTTATGAAAAAATAAATTAAGAAAAGAATTCTAATTCATTTTTAATTAGTGGATCGTCAATTATTGATGGAACTGGAGAAATTCTCATTTTAGCAGTTGGAGAAAATTCATAAATGGGAATTTCCAAAAAGCTAATGACCTAATAGTAAAAAGATGACAAAACCCCATTACAAGAAAAGCTGAGTATTTTAGCTGATCAAATTGGTTAATATGGTTTGAAAGCAGCCATTATAACTTTCATTGTTATGAATCTTCATTTATTATATGATGCTGTATTTAAAGAATATCCTCTATTCTCTGCTCATGCAATTAAGGAGATCTTAAATTTTTTTATTGTTTCTGTTACAATTATTGTAGTTGCTGTTCCTGAAGGATTGCCTTTAGCAGTTGCAATTGCATTAGCATATTCTGTTGGAAAGATGAAAGATGAAAAGAATCTTGTCAGGTTTTTACCTGCATGTGAAATCATGGGTGGAGCCAATAATATTTGTAGTGATACAACTGGTACTTTAACAGTAAATAAAATGACTGTTACTAATTTATACATTGAAGGTATGGATTTTAACAAATTGGATTCAAAGACAATCAGAGCTTCGACATTATCATTACTTTGTGAAGGAATCTGTTTGAATTCAACTGCACATCCACTTATAGATGAAAATGGGAAATTTCAACATATTGGAAACAAGACGGAATGTGCATTATTAGAAATGGCTTACAAATTCGGATATGATTTTAGATAGATTAGGTAAAATATGGGGATGAAAATTAAAAAGAGATTTCCATTTAATTCTGAGAAAAAGAAGATGACTACTGTTCTGGATTTAAAGGGAGAGAAAATATAATTCACTATATTCACAAAAGGAGCACCTGATTTGCTTTTAGATAAATGCTCTCATTATATAAATACTGAGGGAAGACCTGTTGGGTATAATTGATGTATTAATAAATAGAATAACAAATGAATACAAATAAAAACTTAATGAAGTAATAAAAAAATATGCTTAACAATCACTAAGATCAATACTGTTATTATATAGAGAGACCATACTATAATGTAGACCCTCAAAACCAGATGATTTTACTTGTATTGAAGACTACATAGATAGATCATATACTATTATTGGAGTAATAGGATTGTAAGATCCATTGAAAAAAGGTATAGTGAAAGCAGTTAGACAGTGCAATGAAGCAGGTGTTATAGTAAGAATGGTAACTGGTGATAATTTTGATACAGCTGTGGCAATAGCTAAATAAGCAGGAATATTACCTTAGAATTATGAACATCATGATGATTCATTGACTGTTCTAGAAGGAAAGACCTTTAGATAGATGATTGAAGGTTTAATTTATCAAAAGGAAGGAGGATCACTAGTTCCAAAAGTTAAAAATCTTTAAAATTTTACAATAATAGCTAATGAATTGAGAGTGTTAGCAAGATCATCACCAGAAGATAAATTTTTATTAATAACAGGTTTAAAATAACTTGATAATGTTGTTGCTGTAACTGGAGATGGAACAAGTGATGCTCCAGCACTAAATAAAGCAGATGTTGGCTTCGCTATGGGTATTTAAGGAGCAGATGTAGCAAAAGAAGCAGCTGGTATTATACTTTTAGATGACAATTTTGCATCTATTGTTAATGCTATGAAGTGGGGAAGAAATATTTTTGATTGCATCAGAAAGTTTCTAGTTTTTTAAGTAACTGTAAATATAGTTGCTGTATCAATGGCATTTTTGGGAGGAATATTTTTAAAAGAATCTCCGCTTACTAGTATTTAAATGTTATGGGTCAATCTCATAATGGACACATTGGCTTCATTTGCTTTAGCTATTGAACCACCCAACGAAGAGTTACTAACACGGAAACCATATGATAGAAAAGAAAATTTGATTACACCTGGAATGTGGAGAAGCATTATTTGTTAAGCAGTTTTCTAATTATTTGTTCTTTTGATTATCTTATTTGAAGGCGATTCAATCTTTGAAATTTAATCTAGTAGAGGTCATAGGCTTGATGAAGAATATAAGTAATTTTCGGCTTAAGCATAGTCCTCTTTATTAATAACATTACACAATCTTCTTCCACATTTTTGTATTTTTACAAGTATTTAACGAAATTAATGCAAGAAAATTAAAAAAAACTGAATTAAATATTTTCGAAGGTTTCTTCAACAATTGGCTCTTTCTTTCTGTAATCATAGGAACTATTCTTGTATAAATTATTATTGTGTAATATTAATCATAGTTACAATAGTTAATTTGGAGGTAAAGCTGTAAAAGTTACACCTTTAGATTTTGCTCATCACTTCATCTGTATTATTATTGGAATGCTTAGTTTGGTTATAGGTTATCTGATAAAATAAATACCTGAATAATACTTTTAGTCTATTGAATTATTCAAAGAACAAGTTCTTACTGAAGCTGATCCAAACACTCTTTAAGTAATAACAACCTATACTTTTTAAGGGTAAACTTAAAAGGCCGTCTTCCTTCCTAAGAAGAAAAAGAGAACTCGAGAAAAAGCAACCTGGTAAAAATTTAAAGGAATTTGAAATGAAAATAAGTTAGAGTGGTTTTACAACCAAATGAATTTAATTATAAATTAAGTTTAACAATTAAATAATTATAATTATCAAGATTCCAAAAATGATTTTTACTACACATATTTTAAAAATGATTATGTTAATAAGGTTTGATCAGTGTAGATATAGAATGAAAGTTTATTTTAATATATATTTTGATTTTATAGCAAATCCATCATAGAAGGAAATATATTTATGACTTATCTTTAGACTTAAATGTTTTCAAAATAGACATTCTAGTATTATTGTACTGAATTATAGGGTCCAATTTTTCTTAATAATAAATTAGTTATAGGATATATTAACAAGAACTCTTAACTATTATTATATTGAAAATCTTCGAATGTCTAAGGATTTAAAATTAATTATGATTTTGGTTGTAGTTCTATATACTTTTCAGAGAAAAAAGAAAATTCAAATCTTATTAGCTTTTAAATTTCTGTTTTTGTAGGACTCTCTTCAGATTCTACAACTTTTTTGATAAAATCAAATTCTTAGATACTGTTTTTCTCTAATGGATAATTTTCATATTTCAATGGATTTAAGTTGAGTTCAGTTGAAATTGTCAATGTTATAGTGGAGTTTACATCTGCTTAAGCTAAACATTATTCAAAAATGTTAAATACTATTTAAGAAAGATATTTAGAATTAATTTTAAGATTATACTCCTCTAAATTGAGTTATATTATAAGCTTTTTTCTTAAAGAGATTGACATATATGTTAAATAAGGTTCCATATTGCTAATGAATTGCCTTAAATTAACAATTTTGTAACTTACTGCTTCATTGTTTATTTTGCAATTGTTTACAAAATAGTAAAAGTTTTAAAATTAGTTCATAATTTATAAATTTAAACATTTAATAGATTACAATTTTTCATTTTCTAACACACCAAAATTAAGAGTTAAGATTGTATTCGATAGATGCGAAATAGATGTGAATAATTGATTTGCTACAAAAATTATTATCTTGTTTAGAAATTTAATTTATTCTTCACTTTTTGACATTAATTATTATGGCTTCTCTTCCTTTATAACAAATAATAAATAATTTTTTCCATAACTCATTGATCTTATGTCTATACTTAAAATATTATTCTTTTATTTCTCATTGTCAAAATAAACTCCTTCCAACTATTCAAATATTTTAAGATCTTCTTGCCACATTGTTGAATTTTATTTTATTTTATAAAATGAAAATTCCTCCAAAGTTTACTTTTTTTATAATATTTTTTTTATTGACATATCACCTGATTTCTACATCTAAATTTAAGACAAATCAATTATTGTATGAATTTAACTCTTATTCCCAACATAAGTATTTCTTAAAACTTCAATCATAGACTTTGTATCTTCAATATTCAACTATGTTTTGCTTTACTGATTTCCAAACTCCAACTAAAACTAATTATTGTGCTAATTTAAACTTATCGCAAAAAAACAATGAGGTACATATTCATCTAGTATTTCTCTAAAATAAAACTACAATAGATTACTTTAATTTAGAATTGTAATGCATATAAGAAAATGCTAAACGATACATAAATTCATTGTAATGGGAATATATAATTACTAAAATTTGTGAAGTAAACACTAGGATAATATAGGAAAAATCTTAGGTAGTAAAAGCATCCAAAAAATATAGTTAAAAAGTCGGAACAAATATAAAAGCTAATACCCTTAAACGAAAATTGCTAAATAGATACTGGATAAATGAGATTGATCCACTACAAAAACCATATAAATATAGAGTCCTAAAAATTCAAACTATTAGTTACTTTTATTTTGTCTGCGTAGCTATATACATACTGATTGCAATAGATATCAGGTACATAAAAAAGTAATAATATCTAATCTTTTTATCAAATTTTTTGGTAAATATAACGAATCCTATGATTATAGCACCAGAAATAGCCAAAGAAATAATCAAAATAACATATTATCCATCGATCAAATAAATGGTAAAAAAATAAAAGCATAAAAGCATTAAGACTATTTCTATGATACGGAAGTAATGAAGTCTGTATTTACTCATCTCAATTTCGTATAAGTCTTCATAGTCGTTGTTATCAAATGCCAATGTCCATCGATTAAATAGTAATTTATTCATAATTATATCAGCTTTAGAAGAATTTAACATTAAAATACTCAAACTATTTTGTTTTCTACAATGTAAATTAGAGTTTTATTAGTAAATATAAGAATTTCTAAACCCTACATAGACACTTAACTTTTAGAAAATGGATCATGTATAAAAAAATTAATCTTTCTTATTTTATAATAAGCTAGTATATCATTTAAAATTAGCAATTATATGGCGAATTATAATGTTTCAACAATATTGAAATGATTTTCAAATACTGATTAGATATTATTCATTGAATAAGTCCAAATAAAAAATTGATTAAATTTTATTAAAACAACAAGTTAATAATCACTATTATTTAACAATTGATTTTCTTTATAAGACGAATATCATAATTAAAATATAGAATGTTAAAATTAAAACTAAATAATAATTATTACTATAAAAGTCCAATAAGTTATCCTTAAGATCTGTAAGTGTAGATGGTACATTGAGATAAGATTGGAATAATTAAAAATTGTAATATTTTTAAATAAGTAGATTGAATTTTAAATCATAATTTTTAGAAATTAGATAAGTAAATAATGATGAAAGCTTATAAAACATAGAGGTATGGTATTAAGATTGCTATTTTCAATAAATTTAAAGACATTTGAATTAATTAAAGAATGGATTGTTATAAAATATATTATAATTTAATGAGTGATATATTGATTGATGATCGTATTAGAGACTGGGTATTCTTACCAATAATAATTGTCATGTTTATGATTCAAATGTTCAGAGGATTATTGACTAAATATATGGATAATAGAAAAACAGCTTAAAAAGTAACATCAAAAGCATAAGTTGCTGAGATGATTGATAAGTACATAGAGTACACAACATAATTAGAAATATAACTTAGCAGTCATAAAGATTAGCTAGACTTCATGGTTTATTACCAGATTAATCATTTAAAATGAAGAGAGCTCACTTATGTGATCATGAATCAGGTATATTAACAAAGGCAAGTTAAAAGCCAGCAAAGGATCCAATGTAATCAATGTCAATGATGAATCCAGTAGCGATGGCTGATATGCTGAAATAAAATTTAAGCGGAATAGTATTCATGGCATTACAATATTAATGGGTTTCATATTTTTTTTCTGGTTTTGTTATTGGAAAAGTTCCATTTCCTTTAACTCAGAAATTTAGAACAATGTTGTAAAGGGGAGTTGATGTTCAAAATTTAGATGTTAGATATATTAGTAGTATAAGTATTTACTTTGTTTTGTTGTTCGGAGGATTGTAAAAA
>JPFM01000013.1:367981-511800 GCA_000733375.1 Paramecium sexaurelia
TAATTGATGTTTGGTGATGAAACAGATGAATTTGTAGATGGTAATAAGATATTAATGTATTACAATTAGATACTTAAATGCAAATGTAAATGTAGATGATGGGTATGCCAGCTATGCCATCATTTGGATAATAAAATGATCCAGGAAAACTGTTTATAGCTGAAAGAAGTAATGAAATAAATATAATGTAGCTCGATTGGAGGGTGTGAAACATACATTTGAATTAAATAAATCATAAGATAAAGCTTTGAAATCCTTAAAGAGATTTTTAATATAATGAGTACAATAAATGTTATATATTATTTTGATATTCCAATTGAATATTTGTCCTATTTAAATCATTTTAGAGTTTTCAAATCGATATTTTAATATCAAACTAATGAATATCAAACATCCTATTGAATTGTTAAAGAAAAAAGTCAACTCAGATTGTATTACTTATAAATTCAAATGGAGCAATAATTCTATTTCAATTGAACCTATGACTGAGTTAACTTAGGAGATGCTTATCTTAGTTAATGATTTCGAATTAAGATAACTAGGATATGAACCAGAAGAACCTAAACCAACTAAACAAATTAAAAAAGATTCTTAAAATGGAAAATAATTAGAAGAATAAAAAAGAGAAAGAAAATATAGTGAAAAAAGTGATAAAATATAGGATAAAATACCTGAAAAGCAAAAATAATTCAAAGAGAATGATATCATTTAAACTAATATAAATTTTTGTAGTAGTAATACTCTTCATAAACCAAGAGATAGTAAACCTTGCCAGGTCAAATCTGTTAGACAAGATAATGGGAAAATTGAATTTCTAGTTTCTTTTGAAGATTCTAATGAATTTAAGTGGGTATCTTTAAATAAGATAAAAGAGAAAGCTCCTTTAGCTATCTGCGAATTTTTATTAGGAAAAGTCAAATATGGAGGAGGTGCTACCAACAATAAAAAATGATTAGCAGATATTATTTTATTAAATTATATTAATTATGGGATATAGATTAACTAATCCTAAACGATTTGGGTTAGCCAGAACATCTAAATAAAGATGGCATTTATGGAGAACTTAAATGACCTAATTAGTGACACATGAACGTATCCATACTACTTGGGCCAAAGCTAGAGCTCTCTAATTCCTTGCTCATAAGACATTCAAATTAGGCTAAGATGCCAGTAAAAATAGAGGAAATGCAATCAATAGATTAATGGGTAAATCTCTTTTTTATTTATTTTAGGTATATTAACAACTAAGTTTGCAATCAAGAAACTAATTAATGAAATTGTACCTAAATTTAAAGATCCTAAAGAATAAGTATTCAAAGTTGTAGAAATTAAAAGAAGAAAAAGTGATTTTGCTAGAATGGGATATATAGAGTTTACAAAGAATGAAATTGCTAAATATGAAGAATCTTAATAAAAGTAATTGTAAGAATAAGGTAAAATTGTTGATATAAGTAAATACAATAAAACATGGTTGACAGAGGAAAGAGATTTTATAAAAGATAAATTAGATTAAGCCCAATCTAGATTAGATGCTCTTTAAGCTGATCCTAATACTTCAAGCGTTGAAATAAAAAGAGCTGATTAGGATGTTAAATTTTTCAAGCGTAAACTAGAAACTGTTGAAAAGGACCTTTGGATTGAAAATAAGAATCCATTAGATATGAGAAGATATTTCAGAATTTATTGATATATGGAGATGCATTATTCCTATCAACCAATCTTGTAAAATCCATATTTCTTCTTTAGAAATTAGGTCTTTTTTAATTATAATGTACTTCAAATATAAGTATGTTTATGTTGCCTTCTTATCATCTATATGATATTAAGATGATGGTCTTTATTTATTGATTGCTGCTTTAGAGTAGTTAACATAGCAAACTGTCTTAGGTTTTGGAAGATCGCAATTCAAATCGTGTATTATAGCTTAAGTGTGCCATGATTTTCTTTTAGTTTATTTATCAAGTGGGATATGCTTTTTAATTGGCTCCCATGGAATAACAAAATTAGTGGCTTACTATTATTATAAATCTTTTTATTCATCGAAAATTGTGACTCTTTATCTACAGTTTATAGAAACAGAAGGAGTTCTTGGTCGAATGCATT
This sequence comes from Paramecium sexaurelia, assembly GCA_000733375.1. Lineage (NCBI taxonomy): Eukaryota > Ciliophora > Oligohymenophorea > Peniculida > Parameciidae > Paramecium > Paramecium sexaurelia. The sequence continues at coordinate 370,085 of JPFM01000013.1, forward strand.
TCCAAAATTCTTCTTATAGTTTTTCAACCTTGTTTCTAAATCTGGATGTAGCTGAATGCTCTCTCTTTGCAGTTGTATGAAAATGTTAATGAAAGGCTTGCAAATTAACTACTTGTCCATCGGTTTGTATTGATTCTACAGGTCCATCAACTTTTAAGATTTATCCTAACGATTTATCAAGAAGAATTTATCGAATTTTTGATTTTTCAATCATTAAAATTAATATTTTTATAAATAAATACTGATCACTCATTTTTATGGATATCTTAAACTCAAAGATGTATTTTTTTACAAGTATTATAATAAAAAATACAATTATTAATGAATTTACAATTAAAAATATTTATTCATTTCATAGTGATATCAACAAAGTTTATTTTATTTTAATCTACAATTACCATAATAAGTTTATCTTGATTCTTAATTAATTGGATTCTAGGTTTAAGTCTTTAATAATTAAATATAAATTACTTTGATGAAAGAATATTTATGCCATCAATTACTAATTCTTTTTATTAAATGTCATATTGTCCGTTATCTTTTTTTTGTATTCTGTATTACATACATTAACCATTTTCAACAGGAATACAAATTGCATAGGTTATTTAACTTAGTGTAAATTCCAATAAAACAACATCAACATCATTACCTGATAAAATATCATCCCTGTTTGTATTGCATACTTTAACACCATTACTAGATGCAATCAGAATTTCATTGATTGACAATGGTATCATAGTTTAACTACATGGTAAAGTATTTGCATTCATCTTTCTTAGTAACTTCTCTTTCTCATTTACTTAGATAATGGTGGCTCCTTACTCTCCTGCAATATACACACAAAACAACTCTCCAGGTTTAATCAAAGACATTTTATATTTTCTTCTATTCTACAATCTTGAATTTCCAAGACTTAAAAATAATTCTAATTTTGTATTAATATTCTTATATCCAATTCTCCCGTCAGAATCTACAAATGCAAATGAATTATTTTATAAATCTAAGCCTGCTAATATTGGTTTGTTGGAAAATGTATATTATTCCTATATTTTTGCAGTTTATCCTTAAAAAATCCAGTAAAAAATTTAACCATCATCAGCTCCTGTTAAAAATGTGTTTGGAGATAAAGATTCTATCCAATTTATTTATTAAGAATGTCCATCAAAAGCTAATAAAGATTTCTTCTCACAATCAAATACTCTCATTTTTAAATCATTCTATCCAACCATAACAAATGTTGATTTTGATAATCCTATTACAGCTCCAATTGTGAAATCTAAAGTAAATTTTCTATTTAATTTTATATGTGGCCATTCTCTTTTTGAAAGATCCAAAGCCCTACTAAATTTACAATATATTCCTGATTTACTAATTACTATTGAATCTGAAAGTCCATAATTCTCTCTTTAGACTGGTTTTGATTATGGAGAATATACTTAATAGTTTTATGAATTATTAGAATTTTGTTATATCAATTGAGGTGGTTAAGGCATACGATCTAAATTAGAACACCAACCTAAGAAATAATTTTACAAAGGCTCTTATAAAGTTTGATATAATCTTTATTAATCTGATTCGAAAATCTTAGGAGATTCATTTGCTATTAACAATCTTGAAAACAAGTCCTATAAGGTATCTAGACTAGAATTATCTATTAATTTTAATTTTCTGAGATATTCCTCTGAATTATCCCCTTATTAACCCAATTTACATGTAAGAGCCATAGGAGTTGATAAAAAGTAATTAGCTGCAGCAAAAAATCTAGAATTAAATTATTTTCTAGTTTATTCGAATAATGATTCATATTCTGAGTAAACTTGATCCAATTTTCGAAATACGTTTTCTTTAATTTATTATATGTATAGTTAAAACTACTCTACTATGAAGGTCATGTCTTGAGCCACAAGAGTTTTCTACGTGTCAATATTATCTTTCACCTTTTTTAGATGGTGTTTATTATCTTGAATATATTTATAGACCTTTAGATTTTCATCATTATTAAGAAACTATTCCAATTAAGTTTTATTTTGCTGTGTTGCCTAATAAATAGATTAACTGAATTCAGCAATAAATTATTTTATACCAAGTACATTGTTATTGTGTTCCATATGTGCATCCTCATTTAGACATTATTAACAAAGAAGTATTTTCTTCCTTTTGCAATTCTTTTCTACACACCCTTTAACAATTAACCCTTACTTGTGTTCTTTACATCTTAAAGTAACCTAAAATGCTGATGGTTGAAGTAAATCTTCTTGCATTGTAAAAATTAATAATAAAATTAAATTAAAAGAATGCTAATATTAAATGACTCAATAAAACTATAGTAACTATTTATTACATTCTATTACTCTTAAAATTAATATTAAATATCAATTTCTAATCTAACCTTAGCAAATTTTTATAATAAATAAAAGAACAAATTGTTTATTTTGAGTTCTAATAATTATTATTTTAGAAATTTTTGAATTTATATATAGTATTTTATAAGAATAGAAGAATATGTAATATATTTAGGAATGATTCAATTAAACTAATAACTATTATAACTTATATTAACTTGAGAATTAGAAATAAGTTCATAAAAATATCAATTATTACAAAGAGAATATATATTAATTTATTAACGGTTATATCTCAAATAGACTCAAAAATGAATTACTATGTAGAAAACCAATTGTAAAAAATGAGTTAACTTCTTGACTAAAAACAATCAGAGATCAATAAATTGAAGGCATAAGTCGAAAAATATTCAAATTATGATTCGTAAGAAATACTTTTATTTCAGATAATTAGAAGAACTAAATCAATATATTATGTAGTTAAATTACTAATTTCAATAATAAGAATAGACACACAAAGAATAGATTTATTTTATGTAAAGGGAACTAGCATTTGCATAAGATGAGATAAAAAATTTGCAAGTATTCATTTTAATGTTTTTATTAGAGAACAAGGGGTTAAAATGAATAACAATAAATAGCTTCTCTTCTCAAAGAGCTGTCTGAAATCAAATAAGAAAACAATCAACTAAAGGTAGAATTAACCAAATAATAATAAAAGCCAAGAACGAATTCTATTCAAGAAAATAGTATTAATGAGTATAGAGTAAATATTACCAATTATTTCACCATTAGAGGCTCTCACCACATATGAGAGTACATAATTGTAGCTTTACTAGTCCTTCTTAGAATATTGTAAAAGAAAGAAGAGTCCCATCACTTCCTGATGTAAATTCAAATCGATTGTCTATTAATAAGACTTCATTTCACAATTTAACATAAAATTAAACCTATTCCAAGAAACCTCCACTTTAATAAATACATAATATTAGTCCTCAAAAGCAATTATTATTTGCTCGTCAATGATTAAAAATAAATTTATGAATTATTTACTTTAAAATTTTTATTTTTAACTTATTCATAGCCTATATGTACAATCGTTCTTATTATTTATAAAAGTAAACTAAAAGGAACCTTATGAATAAGAGTATATATATATTCTTGCTACCATTTTCAGAAAAGAAAATAATATATTTTCTCTTTTAACAAATAATTACTGTAATAATTAGATAAATTATATCAAAGTAAATCTCTATTATATTTTATAATTTAAAAAAGAATTATATTTTGATATAAAGAGGCTCAGATATTTGATTTGAAAAGAGCTAGTAATTAACTTGTTTATTATAATTACACCCTTAGAAAAAATATATAACTCATTTTATATATTGAAGAATTAAAGAAAATAAATTTATTTTAATTTATTCATAAAATATATATAGGCAAAATTATTGTTTAGAATCAAAATTGAAAATTAACACTTATTGAGAAGTACTTTAAAATAAAATTATTATAAGTATAACTCCTTAGTATGAAAGAGATTTTAGTAAAAAATGAAAGTAGAGAAGTAATTCTCTATGATTTATGATTATTTAATAATATATATGAGAAGAAATAAAGCAACTTAAAAAATAATTGTAAATCGTGGTATTTCTTAATTAAGAAGTGCTTCTGACTAAGAAGACACTGAATAATTACCAACAATAAAACCTAAATCAGTAACCAGAGGTTCAAAGAAAAATTTTGAGATAAAGAAAGTTAGGATGAAAGTGGCCATTTCTGATGACAAATTAGAAATAAACAATAAATAAAACAAATTAAACCCATTAAAATAAGACGAATCTCCTCCATTAAGTGATAGAAATCAATCTCCTTAATCTAGTGTTAAGAAAACAAAGGAAGATAATAATAGATCTATACTAAGTAAATATTAAAGTAAGTGAATATTAGAAAAATCTATTCATCAAAATTATGATATTGATGATACTTTGGAAGATAATTTAGATAGCTATGTTAAATTGTATCACTCTATAGTTTATTTAATGGATGCAATGAGAAAGGTAATTGAAAATTATTATATTTCATTAGAATGTAAGTGATTTAGTGAATTAGATTAATAGATTTTTAGAAATTATTGATGGAGTTCATTTTTGTTAAATTGAAAAACTATTGGTTGAGAATAGTAAATAATTAAGGCAGATTTTAATACTAATAAAAATAGGGGTAATATATACTGTAAATTCTTAGATTGTCGTTATCATAAATAGTTTTTTCGATTAACACTTATATACAAACAATATAGTGAATTTTAAAAATATGCTTATTTATAATTTGTAAAACTATCTACTATTGGGAGACATGATATTATTGAAAACTCAAAAATAAGACCTATACAATATTATAAATTAAAATAAAAAGTATTTTGGAAGTAAAAAAGTAGATTCAAATACTTAAATTAGATAAAATGTAGAGTTATTATAAGGCTTGTATAAATCCCTAACAAAATAGTCAAAAGATCTTTATCAATTTATTAGTACTTACATGAAATAAATACCGTATTTACGAATATTGGAATTAAATTTAGTGCTTCAGAATTTTATATCTCTTTATTTTACTATGTAATAGAGCTATCATGGTTTATTGGGAATTCCTTTAATATGTGTAGCGAGTAAACCATATTTACCGAGAGAAGGAAGCCATGAATTTACGCTAATTTTAGATATGGATGAAACTTTAATACATTTTATCGATTAAACAAAAAGCTTTTTGATAAGGCCATACACTGAATAGTTTTTATAAGAAATGAGTAATTATTATGAAATTGCAGTATTTACAGCAGGATTACCTGATTATGCTAATTGGATTTTAGATTAAATGGATAAAAATAAACATATTTAATATCGTCTCTATAGACAACATGCTATGCAATATCAAAATCATTTTGTTAAAGATTTATCTAGATTAGGTCGTAGTTTAAAGAAAGTTATAATAGTGGATAATATTGCTGATAATTTTCAGCATCAACCAGAAAATGGTATCTTTATTAAAACGTGGTATAATGATTAGGATGATAAAGAATTATTAGAATTAAGTGTTTTTTTAAAGAAACTTGTAGTAAATGGATGTGAAGATGTAAGAGAGGTAGTAAAATAGTATAAAAATTCTTAATTACCTCAAATTTGATACTAGTCTTATATAATTAATGAAAATATCTTTATTATTAATAATTAATTATTTAAGAATGGCTTCATTTAGACCACAGTCTTCATAAGTTATATCAGTTAGATCACCAAGTAGAAGTATGATATTTTAATTTTAAGTTAGTTATTCCAGCGGCATCTAACATGGGACGCTCTTATGTAATTCCAGCAGCTCAAAATTTACCAACAACAGTGATAGTCAAAGAGAAAAACTAAGTTTCTTATGATAAAGAATAGGAACATGATGATGAATATAAAGATGAGTTAGAGTTGTGGAAAAAGAAATATTTTACTTTAGAAGCTTAACTTGCTAAATATGATATAGAAAATGAAATAGTACTATTATTGTGAATATTAAAGAAAGATGAATTATAATCAAGGATTTTGGGTTCATAAGAAGACGTGAAAAAGTTTTAGATAGATATGTCCAAAATATAAGCAGATATGGATAAACAAAGATCAGAAATGAATGATTTAGTAATTGAAAATCAAAAATTACTGAAATAATAAGTAGAAGTAGAAAGATTATAAAAATTGGTTGCTGAAAGAGAAGATACAATTGGTTAAGTATCAATTAAATTTAATCGTTAGTTATCGTAAAAGTGCAAAGAATATTAAGAATAGTTATAAGAGTTGGAAGAATTTTAGTAGGCATTGTAAGATATGCATAACCAAAATGAAGGTAAAGATAGGATTATTGAATAATGGAAACTTAAGTATTCCGAGAATGATTAGAAGAAATAGTAGGAAATTGATGCTTTGAAGTTAAAATTAACAGAGTTCAATCCAGCAGAAGTTTAGAATCTTAAGAATCAATTTGAAAGAGAAAGATAAGAATGGTAAAATACTTAAAAGAAATAATAATAAGATTTGGCTGATGCTCTCAAATAATTAGAGTAATGGAAAATTAAATATAATGTATAAATATATATGTCAATTTAAGAATCTTGATATTTAGCATCAATAACTTTCATCTGCTTAAAAGGAATCTGTTGCTAGGATTGATACATTAAATCAGGAATAAAATAAATTAACAATTTAAGTTCATACATTAAATGATGATAAATAAAAGTTATAAATTGAATTGGAAGCAACTAAAGGACAATTAAAATTGCATTAAGGATTAATTGGAGAATTGGATAGGTTGAAAAGGTTATTAACTGATAAAAGTACAGAACTTTAACAATTATAATAATAATCATAATAAAAAGATATTGATCTTAATAATGCTGATTTAACTATATCTGAACAAAATTAAAAAATTAAATCATTATCTTTATTATAATAAGAAAATTAAAGATTGTTACAAGAATTAGATTAGCAACATAGATTAAATGAATAATTAAATTAGTAAAATGCAGATTTATTGAAAAATCTTGATAGATTTAAACTATTAGAAGAAGAGAAAATGTAATTAGAAAACAAAGTAAGTATGTTGGCATCAGAAATTGAGAGATTAAAAGTATAATTAAAATAGAAGAATGATAAAATTTTATAAGGATAAGAAGAATTGAAAACATTATAAGAATAACTGAATGAAATTGATGAATTGTAAAAATAGATTGAAGATCTTCATCGTTAATTAGATTAAGCTAATAAAATCAATGATGAATTAGAAAAAAAATTATAAACTATATAAGATCTTGAGTAAAAGCTTCAAGATGCTAATAATAAAATATACGATTTAGAAAATAAGGTTGCAATGTTGAGTGCTGAATCATAAAGATTAAGATATTTGAATGATTAAAAAACCGAGTAATTAAAAGCTGCAGAATAATAGCTATCCGATCTTAATCTTCTTAAAGAGTAATTAAATTAATTGTAAAATAAATATGATGCACAATAATAAATGAATTAAAATTATTAAAAAGAATTAGAAAAATTAAGGGGTTAATCAACATAATAAGACACTAACATTTCAGAATTAAAAAGACAACTAGATGAACAAAAAGCTTAAAATGTTGTTCATAAATAAGCAAATTCAGAATAAGTTATTGCGGAGTTACAATAATAATTAAGTTCATTATAATAAAGTTATAAAAAAGTATCAGAATCTAATTTAGCTAATGAAGAAGATCCAACATTAGATTTATAGAATAGATTAACTTTATTAAAATAAGAAAACCAAAGACTTAATTAAACTATCGCATTAAAGAATCAAGAAGTCTTAAATCATCAATAATAAAATTAGTAATTACAAAAAGATTTATTGTCTCTTGACACTTTGAAAGTGTAGATTCAATAATTACAAGAATAGAATTCAGTTTTGTAAGAACAACTATAAAATGAAAAATAAGGTAGATAGGGTTTAGAATAGAGAATTCAATAATCAGAATAAGAAAAATACGATCTTTAAAGTAAATGTGCTATGTTATCTACACATATTGAAGGTATGAAATATAAGCTTGAAAAAATGGAAAATGTTGATGAACTTAAAAAAATAATCTAAGATTAACAAGCTTAATTAGCTGAAATGGATGCGTTAAAATTAGAAATTGAAAGTTTAAATGATAGAATAGCTGAATTAGAAAAAGAATTAAAATTATGGAGACAAAAATATGAATAATTGGATTAATAATATTAATAATTAATTCACATAAAAGAATAAATGGAAAATAAATTAGCTATGCTTTCATCAGAAATAGAAAGATTAAAAGTATTAAACTAGAAAAAGTAAGGAGAAATAGATTAATAAAATTAAGAATTAATGAAAATGGATCAAGAATTAAATGACTTACATAACTAATTAGAAGATATAAATGAATTAAAAACATAATTAAATTCTCTTGAAAACTAATTATAATAAAAAATTGATGAAAACTAAAATAAATCTGCAGAAAACACTTAATTAAAATAATAAGTTGCTGAAATAGAAGGATTGCTTATAAATTAAGAGGATCTTTAGAACTAAATTAAAAAATTAGAAAAAGAAATAAAAACAAATAATGATATTATAGAATAGTTCAAATAGAAAATCACTTAATTAGAGAGCAAAATAGCTGAACTTGAAGATATTAAAGTATTTTATAATTTTATTATAACAGTATAAATATGAAGATAAAATGGCTTTGTTGAGTAGTGAAGTGAAAAGACATGAATACAAAGCAAAAAAATTAGAGGAAAAATCGAATGAACTTTAAATCTAAGTTGATCATTTTACTCATGAGTTGAATGAAGCGGATTAAAAAATTGTAGAATTAGAAAAGGTATAATCATAAACTATTTATTTACAAGGATTTAGGATAATGGAAATTTGAATATTCCAAATTAAATAGTCTTCAATATAAAATAGATGAATACAGTTTCTTATTAGTAGTTTCATTTGCTGAAATTGAAGCTTTAAGATCATAAAACTCTTCATTAAATGAATAATTAGATAACCATCAAAAATCTAAAGTGTCTTTAGCTTTGGCATAATGAGGATTATAATCATAAATAAACAATTAATAACCCACAATTTAAATATGTTTAAATTTATCTATTAAACAATATCATTTTTTCAATTTTTATTTAAATTAACATATATTATTATTATAATTTAAAATTAATAACAAACTTAAAATTTACTCATTCTGGCTACTGGAATTTATCATAGAACATCTAACAAAAAAACTCAAACATCTATTATTTAGATGGTTAAATTTAATGATTAATTGGACTGTTTGGATAAGGTAATTAATTCTAATTAAAAAGTTAATGATCGTTCATTTAATTTTGATAAGGATAAGGTTAAACATTAACATTTGTTTATGGTCCAGGTATATAATTAAGGTTTTAATTATTAGTATATTATTCATGATTATGATTATACTTTCTTTGTTTTTATATGTAGGGCTCTTACTGATTATGATATTGATGTTTTTATCTATACAAATCTTACTATGATGGTTGATTATTTCTAAATTTTTTATCTCTATGTTTTTATGGATTATAATACTATTGCTGCTATTAAAATTATTATTGTTAAAAAGGTTATTATTATTGTAGTTATTATTATTATTGTAGTTATTATTATTATTATGATTACTATTGAAATTATTATTATTATGATTAAAATTATTGATTCTAACAGTGCTGTGGATATTATTATGGTAATTTTTGGTAATTTCCTTAATTTGGAACTGGAATTTGTTATTAGGGAGCAATATCATAATTAACAGGGCTTACAACTTTTTTTTATACATTTTTTTACATTTTTTAATCTTTTTTCGTTAAAAATTCTTGGATTCCATATTACTCTAAAGGAAAAGCATAACTATTCTATTTTTGACCATGAAATTAATCTGGCTAATTTTGATTTATTTAATGTTGTTAATGTCTATCAAATTGGTTATTATTTTATTTTTGTGTCTATTATTACTCCCAATTAGGAATTTAGTTGCTTTAATCTGTAGGATATTATGATTATGGTCCTGATTTTTCATGAATTTAATTGACTTATTAATGTCTATTGGCTGGTGATTAAGTTTCCTGCATTTTTTATATCATTTATTGATTATAATGTTAAAATTTAGAACTACCATTAATTATTTAAGGATCTTATATTTATTTTTCTTAAGATTTTAATCTTTAGTGTTAATCTTAAATTTAATTTAAATTTTTAGTATTTTATTAATAAGATTGCTATTACTTCTTATATTAATTTTAAAATTATTATTATTTTAATTCTCCTGGTTCAATCTCTTTTTATTTAGATTATTATTAATGATAATTATACTCTTTCTAATATTCAATCTCATCGTTTCTTAATTTATCTAGTCTTTGTTCAGCTTTCTTAATATTTTCTTAACTAATTTTTTCTTTTTCCTTTTTTTTTAATTCTTCCTTCTATCTTTCTTTAGCTTCTTTTTCAGCCTACATAATTTTTATTATATCTGCTGCATTTTTTTTTTCTAAACTTTTTCTTTTCTTGGTTTCCTTATTTTTATCCTTAATTTATTATTAACTTTTTGCTCTACTCTTTTCCTAATCATCATTTTTAGTATCTTTTGATTTACTCTTTGATTTTGAATTTTCATTCTTATCTTTAGAAACTTATGTCTTATTATTCTTATTTTTTTATTTTTCCTTTATTTCGACATCTGATTCTGTTGTTTTTTTCTCTCTAGATTTTTATTCCTCTTCTCTTTGTTCCCTAACTTCATATCTCTCTAAATGCTTCTCTTGTACTTTCTAGTTTTCTTTATTTTTTTGTTAAATTTATTAATTGTTATTTTCTAATTAATTCTTTTTTGTTTAAATTTCATCAATTTAAATACTGCTTTATTCACTGATCAAAATCGATGACGAACTTACCATAGAATCTGGACTTGAAATTTCATTATCATCTTAAAAAAGATTATCAATGTCATCATTTATTAAATTAACATTTTATTGTAAATTTGTACAAATCATATTACTCTTTATTATAGGTTAATTTTAAATTTCTACGCAATCTTCAGTAATTTAAATTGTTTATTATTGAGGTAATTATTATTATTATTATTATTGAGGTAATTATTATTATTATTATTATTATTATTATTGATTTTTCTTGCTTGAGTTAATTTCATCAATTGCTGAGTCTATATATATGAAATTCTTTTCCTTTTCTGAAATTTCTTATTATAATATCTATTTATTTAGATTTTCAATTTATTACTATTTATTACTAGAGATTTCTGAACCTAATCGATTTGCCACTGTCTTAATTACTTTAGATTATTGAAATTTCTGATTATCAACTGAAAAATTCTGATAAAATATTTCATCATCAATATCAATTATTTAATAGGGTGTTACTTCTTAAATTTCATTTTAAAGTAATTATTCTTAGTCAATTAAATTTAATTGATTTTAACTAATATAAGTATCATCATCCAATATAGATATAAAATTATTGGTTTCCTTGTTACTTTGCATTAAACTCTCCTGTTAAAATTATTACATTGATAACTAATTTTCAAATAAATTCTTATTTTCATTATTTTAATTTTAAATTATGCTTTATTCTTATTCAAATTTATTAGATTACTTTATTAATTATTCATCTTAATTTTTTTATTTATTAATATCTCCATCATTCTATTAATTCGCATCTAAGCAAACTTTTTCATCAATTTTTTAATTTTCTAAACTTTATTTATTCTTTTCTTATTTCTCAAAATTTTGTGTAGAATGATAGAGATCTTTTGTTTATTCTTCAAGATCGGAATAATCTAGTAATGTATTTTTTGTTTCTTAAATTGGTGTTCTATGTCTTCTATTAGGGTTTCTTTCCATATCTGTTACATTTTTCCCTGTTTTTATAGCCCATCTTTTCATTAATATAGGTAGCTTTTCAAACATTATCATCTCAAGTTCTTTATCAATCATAGCTTTATGACACTTTTCCTAAAATTTAGACCACCAATATGTTTACTCACATTTTTCTTTTAACAAATCGAATAATTTTATTAATTCTGTATCTTCAGAAAATTCAAAATCTTATTATTCCTTATCAGTTAATGTATCAATATATTAATTTACTTTTTCTGGTTCTTGATTCAATTTCTTTACTATTTTCTATTCTAAGTTAACTCTTTTCTCTACTTTCTCTGTTATTTTTTCTAAAGGTTTTGGATTTGGTTTGAATTTAGCAGGAGACTATAATGGAGAGTAGACTGACTTTTTCTAAGCTTTTTCTGATAAGATCTTTGCCATTTCAAGCACTATCAATAATAAAATTAAAAAATACTTTTTAGATCTGGTTAATCATCTTGACAAACTGATTCTAATGAAAGCTTTTATTGCTCTGAAAAATAAGAACTCTTAGGAGTGTCTGGGTTATTTTACTCTTTTAAATTTTTAGTGCTAGTTTAATTTTGATTTGACAACAAATCTATTTGTTTTTATTTATTAGTATTAATTTATTCATTTAATTAATATTACTATTACTATTATTATTACTATTATTATTATTATTATTATTATTACTATTACTACTACTACTATTATTATTATAAGGGTGGTTAATCTTCTATTTCGATGGTTGTTTTAGAGTTCTTGCTTTTATTTAATTATTATTATTATACTGTTTCCATAGTTTATTTTTATACTTACTCCTTAAGTGTTGATGGATTAGTGTTTTTTGTATCTTAAATAGTTTTTGTATCATTTTTATTTTTTAGTATATTTTATTATGAATCTTTTTCAGGATTTGTCTCCTCTGAACTCTTTTTTCTTAATCCGTTGGTTTATTCAATCTAAGACTTGGAGAATTGATGTTATTATTTGTCTTACTGTTTATTCTATGAAGATTTATCTTTAGGCTTATTGTTTTATATTTAATCTTAATGCTATTAAGCATCGACATGATTGTTAAATTCGGGTGTTCCTTGTTCATTTTATACCTTCTACACATGTTATTCATATGAATTAGTAATTTTCAAAAATAAACTTTCAAGAAACTTATATTCTCCTTAAATATATTGATTCATAATCATTTAAATTGATTCAACTTTCATCTATTCTAAAAACCATGTTGAAGCTGGGTTATTCATAAAATCATTAAATAGTTTTGTATATTTAAAATCTTTTGATGCTAATATCTATAGCAATCTATATATATCATTCTTATTATGTATGACAAGTAATAAAGCAAGAGTTCTTAATAATTTTGGTAGCTTTTCTTTTATATCAATTCTGTTTTATTACTATTCCTGTTTTATGTAATCCAAAATGATAGCAACATCATATTACTGAGGTTTAATGAGACTATAAGTTCTACAATCATAAATACTAGTGTTATCAATCCAAAAAATCATTATTATTTTTATAAATTTCTATTTTATAATCTTTTTAAACATGAAAAAATCATTGAATTTATTAAGTTGAATTTTTAAATTTAAGAATACTTCTTTTTCTAATTTTTAATGAATTATTTAATCATAAATTTCTCATTAAATAACCTTACTTTTATAAAAATGTGTTTGAGAAATCAAAATATTTTGTATAAAATTTCATCATAATAATTATACTAGAACTAAAAAGAAAAAAAATGTATATAATTAAATCTTTAAAATTAAATAATAAATCACTATTAATTAACTTCAATAGTTGATTGACCCACCTACTCATTTGTGAATTTAATATCATTATTTTATATAAATGCTATAGTTTAGCGATTTCTAAAAATAAATTAGATTAATACATTTTTATGTTCATAAATAGCCGCACAGATTATATTGCGTATCTTATCAATAGTAAAGCTATCGAGATCAGTTCGTCTTCCTACTCTTATTTAAGGTTGATTGATATTGTTTTTTAGATTATCATTAGAGAAATAATTGTTGTAAATATAATTAAGTCTGTTAGATTGTTGTTATTTTGTAAGAAATTCTATTTATTATGATTGATATACTTCTTTTTAAATGAAAATTTTAACAAGTAGTTCAAAAAAAAATATACAAGTTAATAGAGATTCTGTAATTTCTAATATTAAGTTATCATTTCTATTAATAATTAACTAAAGTAACTTAAAATAAATGTATACATATATGGCCAAGCAAAAAATAATAGCTAACTGTATTAATGGAAATATAATGCAATGGTTGTTCAAATATATGGAATTGAAGTAATAGCGAATTCCCATAAAAATTTATAATATTATACAAAATATTATCATAAATCATAAAAATTTGTTTTTTGTCAATAAATAAAAACTGATTCATGTGATTTTGCTAAAATTTTCAAAATTTAATATTTAGATTATTGTACATTATTTTTCATTTTTCAAATACACCCAACATATTATTAAGATAATATTAAAAAATATTTTTATGATTATTTAAAAATTTTTCATGTTATTTTTATAAAATTTACAAAGTTCTAAAATTCTAGAGAAATTATTGGATTAATTCAATTAAATTGAATTAATTTAAATAGAATAAACTCATAAATGATTTTACAATTAGATTCTTAGTTAATTTGAAACAAATATATTTATGATTGATAAGAAGTAATCATTTTAATTATATTGTTATAAATTTATTATAATCTAATTCTAAATTTTCTTTTTCAATCTTCATTAACAAAGGCATTAGATGTCTAATGGATAATCAAAATAATACTTTATTTCTTATTAATTTAATCGGCTTATATCTATTTCATTTTTAGAAATTAATCCATCATTATCGCTATCGAGCATTTTGAAAAGCTCGTAATAATACAAGTTTTATTTAAGTAAATGATTTTTAATCATTAAATTTAATTGGCTAGGCGAATTTGCATTCTTTTACTTTTGGAATTTATAACTTTGATTGATAGAAGGTTAAAAAGTACAATTATCATCTAGTTGATCTAATATATCAATATGAGTATGCTATCTTTTGTTTCTATCTAACTATTTTAACAATCCCTTTTAATATAGATTTAAATATCTATTCAGGTCTTGAGTTTAATTTGGACAGTTTAATTAGGGATTAAATGTACAATGGGTACTTAATTCTTAATCTTATTATTAACGAATATTTTCAATGTCTTATTATATTTTTCTTTTAAATTATTGTGTCCTATCAAATAATAATGGTTAATCAAATAACAAATCAGACAATTTATATGACTATTTAAATGAAAGATTAAATTATGATTTGTTAATGCAATGTCTTTGACAATAGTCAATAAGGTATTAATATTGGGGCAACTTTGAGGCAGATTGAATAATTTTCAATAAATTTTAGGTGATTAATTTTACATTTGTTTAATCTAAACTAAATTAAGAACAAAATTGTTCCCCAAGTTATTCTGGAGAATAATTGGTATTAATATAAAAATTCTACATCGTATCTTGTATGTAAAGTGAAAGCAATTAATTTTAGTGCTCTGAGTTATTGTAATTCATTTATCAACTGCTAAATTTAAGTATTAAATAAAATTTTATTGAAAAAATGGGCAACAAAGTATGTATCATAAAATCAGCAGACAATTCAATTTTCAATTAAAATCAAGCATTAGAGGATTAATTTGAAAGTATGGGAGGATAATCTTTCCCCTACATAGGTAGAGTTGAACTGTATAGATTAAAAAAGGAGAATAAAAAATATGCAACGATCTTTGAAAAAAGACATACAAACACAGCAACAGATGATGAAGGTCCTTTGTTAGAATTACACGAGTAACTTATGCTTCTTAAACATAATAATTTGGTCAAATATTATGGCCTTTGTATAGATCCTGAACTTACTTCAAATTAGTAAATAAGCAGATGGTTTTATGAAGCTGTGTATAAAACTTTAAAATAGATTTCTGGACATCATTTTTCGAATAAAAATCAAATTCCAGAACCATAATTATGGAAGTGTCTTTACTAAACATTATAAGCCTTACATTTTTTAGATACAAGGTAGAAGTGGCACACACATATTTAACCTGATTCTATATACTTAGATAAAAATGATACAATTAAATTGATACCCAAAGGTGTTTTACGATTTAAGAGTGGATATTAAATTGTTTAAACAGAAAATGGATAAGCATTATTATCCCCTTAACAAATGGATGGGCTAAAGTAAAAACTAGAAATTCCAATCCATGACATACAAAAATCAGATATCTTTTCATTAGGAATGACATTTTTAGAATTGATGACACAACAAGATAGTTTTGAGTGTTATAATTTTGATCTTAATGATCCATATATCAAAGAACAAACATTATAATAGAGATAACTCAATATTCAAAATAGTAGTTATTCTGCTGACTTAGTAAGAATTATCTTGTCTATGTTATAATATGAAGAATTCGATAGACCAACTATAATTGAATTATTAGTATTAAATCTGTTAATATTTAGAATTCTCATGAAATGACTTAAAATTTAGAAAATTCAAGGGTGAACCCTTTGAATCCAACAACTCATACTCCCAAACAAGATCTGAAAATCTTTCAAAATAGATTTCCATCCGATTCTTCTAATATACAAATAATTTAACCTAGCATACCTATTTCAAACAATTAATAATAAATTCAAACAACCCCTATAAGAATTTAATCATAAGTAGCTCCTCCTCAGTATTTACCAACCCTCAATTCTGTAAAATTAGAAGAAAATCGTAAATTGTAGGAAGAGATTCTAAGAGAATAATAAATATAATAACATTTACAATTATAATTAAGACAACAATAATAGTTGCTCTAATAATTTTAATAATAATAACAATAACAATAATTACTAATTGAATAACAATAACAACAAATAATATTATATAAATAATAACTTGAAAGATTAAAAACCTTAGCGCCTTAACCTAAATAAAAGGAACAAGAAGCACCTAAATAGTAAGATTACATGATACATCCATTACCTATTCCCGCCATCGTATTAGATCCAAATGCGCGAAATTCAACTGTTGAGGAATTTTAGGAAAGTTAAGAATTAAAAAATAGAATAAATTCAGCTTTAGCTTTATCAAGATAAGCAATAAACAAATATAAATGATTATTTTATTTATCTTATTATTTAGACAAGAAAAAATTATTAAATTACATTTTTTCATTGAATTATATCCAAAAAGTAAGAGCATAAATTTAAGTGATGATAAATATATTAACATTAATATATATGTTTCCATAATTAATCAATAATATTAAGCTATATTAAAGTATCTTTAAGTATTAAGACTATTGTAATAGAGTTGTACTTAATTATATGAAAAATTTATTTCATCTTGAATTAAGGCTAAATTATTTGAAAAAAAATAATTTTTAATACCTTAATTATTTCACTAATCTTTTAGAATCTTAATACTTTAAAGTGTAAAAAAACGTATAAAGATGTGTTTGAACATTAATGTTAGTTTAAGAAGGCTATTAAGTTTTCTGTTTAATAAATTTTATAAGTTTTTTTTTCGAACTTCCATAAAATTTGAAACTTTCTTAAAGGCAGAAAAGAAATAACCTATTTTTTTGGCATTATGATTATATATTCATAAAACAAATGTGAAGGAGGGTTGTTAGAGGGTTAAGTATATAGTATCTATTTTTTCGAATATTTGTAGAGAATTTTCCAAAATTAATTGAGCTTAATAAGTTAAGATATGATATTAAAATATAGTTTTACTAATACCATGAAATATCCTAAAAAGAAATGAAATAATATTATTTTTTTAGTTATTTGTAAAATCAATTCCTTCCCTTTCTTTGTTTTTTAGATCGAGCAACATCCACAACATTTTTTGTTGGTGTTGACTATGTAGTGCTACTAAATTAAGAGGGATGGGTTTATTTTTCAGGTGTACAAGATATGTTTTTTGTTTGAATATTATTATTAATATCATTATTATTATTTTATTTGCTATGATAGTCAAGTTCTTTCATAAGTTATTCAAAAGTATTTCTTAATTTTTAGATTGCTTTTTATTTTTTTAAATTTAATTTCTTTTTATGGATTTCTAGTTCTTATAAATCTTTTCTTAGGTTAAAGACAATATGATTTGAATTCTAATAAAAGGAAATTGAATTATTAATTTCATTAGTTGATAATTGTGATATTTATGTATTTTACAAATCAATCTTGTCTTCCACTTTCTGATTAAATTCATTTACATAAGTTGCTAATTATTTTTTTTCTTTGTTTATCTCCTCTTTAATTTAATCTTTGTAATCAGTTAACTTTGATATTAGATTATTCATGCAAGTATCAAATTCATGATCAACTTATTCTGGGTTATTGCAGATTGGCTCAATCATAATTGTAGTTAGATCTTATATTTTTGATTTCAATTCAGCCTCAAACTCTGATATTAGTTTTCTGTCATGCGAAATTTAATCATTTGGTACGTGAAGTTCTAGAAAGCAATCCGCACAACCTATTTTAGTATGCTTGTATTACCGATTTTTTAATCTTGGTTACATCTTTTGTCTAAACAGATGTATTTAACTTTCTGACAATCATGGTGCTGAATTCTGCACTAATTCATATATAAATTAAAATAAATAGCGCCAAATATAATTAATCAATTCCTAAACTATCTCTATATCTGACCATCAGGATAAATTATATCCATGTTTCCATTTGGATATTCGATCTACTTTACTTTTTAACTATTAATTTTTTAAATTATTCCATCACTAAAAAATGTTTATTCTTCGCCACTAGCATTTATATACTTTTCTGTTCCATCTCCAAATCTAATTTCTTTGGTTCCATCATTAAAATGAATCTCTATTTATTGATTTGAAAAACGATAAATCTATTAACCTATATAAATATAATACATTAGGTCCATTTGCTATTGTAATTTGAGTAGTACTTGCATCAGCAAAATAATATATAACTGTTCCATTAGGCAAAGTTTATTTTACATCTTTATTAGTAAAGTGAACAATAACATATCCATCTGGAAATACTTCCCTCTTAACCCCATTGTGGAAGACAACTTCTTTTTTACCATTAGAGTATTATCTAGATATCTTACCATCAGGTCCTACATTTTAATTTACTATTTTAGAAGGCACATCCTTATTCTTTTTATAACCTTGATAAAACCTATTTTGATCGTAATAAAATTCTTATTCAGATATCAAACTGTTGATGTTTTTTATTGTAAAGGGAATTCCTTCATCTTACATTTCAACTAAATCATATTTCTTACTATTTTATTGTTATATAATTCTTCTCTATTATTGTTACTTCTCATCACTACTTTCATAATCATCTTCACTTTAAACTTCATTTTGATTTTCATCATAGTTTTCATCATCATCTTCCAATTCTCTATCTGAATCTTATTTTTTATATTCCTATATCGATTATTTATGTTTAATAGATTGTTCTTCAACAAAATTTGTTGGGCTTTATCTTCTATTTTTTTATTATTGAGGCATTTCTTTCTTTTAAGAAAGGCCTGACACATTAGATTTAACTTATATTTGTTATGATTTGCATTATTGTATCCCAACCTATGAATTTGGACGCTTCTATTCTAATAGTCTTAATTCTAATGCTTTTACTTCAGCTTATAATTCTTAATTTCTTTATATTAACTCGTCATTTTGTTTCTTTATTCTATCATATGATAATTTATTTTTTTGATCTTTTTATTTTTATTCTTCAGTTAATTTTTGAACCTACTACTTTAATAATTCTATTTCCTCTCTCTCTTTTCTGTTTGGTAAATTTTAAATTGTTTTTTATTATCTCTCTTAAACTCTCTTCTCTCTAAGCATTTTCTTTTTCTCTTCTTCTTTCCATTCTTCTAATTCCTATTTTTCCAGTTCTTTTTATTTCTCCCACTCATCTCTCTCTCTTTGTAATTATTTTAATTAATCTTCACATTTCACTTTAGCTTTTTTTACTTTTTCATTTTCACTTTTAAATTTAGCAATTTCAGCATTTAAATTATCAATCTTATCTTATACATATTTTCTAACAATTTCTTCTTCAGATTCTTATGGTTGAAGTTTTTCTTATTTTTTATCTTTGGCATCTTTCTCTTTTTTTAAACCAAAATAAGAAGTTGCAATCTTTGATTATTTAGGAGGTTCATCATTCCAATCTTCATTATCATCAAATTAATATTCTTAATAAGAATCTTGTTGAATTTCTGATTCCTCTTTCTGTTTTATTTATTTTTATTATTATTATTCTCTTTATTAATATTATTATTATTCTCTTTACTATTATTATTCTCTTGATTATTATTATTATTTTGGTTATTATTATTTAGGTTATTCTTTTGGTAATTCTTATTTTTTTTGTTTTTGTTAAATCTCTTTTTAGTCTTGTTTAGATTCAAATTTTTATTATTATTATTGCATTTTTTAAGGTTTAGGTTAATTGTATGAATTTTAAGCAGGTGGAACTCCTGTTACATTATTTTCTTTCAAAATTTCAGCATGCTCCTTCTTAGCTATATCAGATCTTTATTAAGCATTTGATAAAAATTATCTTGTTCCTTTTTTTAAGAAAGGTTTTTTCTTTACACGACCTTATTCATCATAATTAACTTCCTCAAGAGGTTTCTTGAAATTGTTTTTTGGAAATCCATCATCAAAATCTATGTTTTTATTTGACTTTATAGGCAGATCATCGAAAGTATTTTTGTTTGTCTTAGCAGGCATTTCATCAAAATTATTTTTATTCGACTTCATAGGAATTTCATCAAAATTATTTTTATTCGACTTTATAGGAATATCATCAAAAGTATTTTTGTTTGTTTTTATAGGCATTTCATCAAAGGTGTTTTTATTAGTTTTAATAGGTATGTCATCAAATGCTTGATTTTTATTTGTTTTAATAGGTATGTCATCAAAATTATTTTTATTTGTTTTAATTGGAATATCATCAAATCCTTGATTTTTATTTGTTTTGATTGGGATTTCATCAAATGGTTAACTTTTAGCTGGTTTGATTGGTATTTCATCAAATGAATTCTTTTTAGGTTTAACAGTTTAATCATCCTAACCTTTTTTTAAAGATTTTATTGGTATTTCATCAAAATTATTTGAATTTTATTTAGATGTTTAGATAGGAACTTCATCAAAAGGGTTAGAATAATTAGTTTTCTTAAAATTATGATCTTCAAATTATTTATATTATTTTTAATTTTATTAATTTTTTTATTGAATTTCTTCTTACTAATAATTGGTAAAATCATCTTGTTTTTTACCTCTGATTGGCATTTCATCGAAAACGTTAGCTTTCATAGGTTTGATAGGCATTTCATCAAATGGATTAGATTTTTATTTAAAATCATAGTCATCTTGCTATTAAAAATTATTTTAAATAAAGTTGGATTTCATTAATTATTCATCTTGATTTACTTATTTAATTGACATTTCATCAAAAGTTGGAGCTCTCTTTTACTATTGTTTTGATTATATATTGTAAATTTCTTCATTATCTGATTATTCAAAATGTTAAAATTATGATTTAGTTGATCTCTAATCTCCATTTTCTATTGGTCTTTGTTAACGTTACTTTTGATCTTGTTTATTTTTATATTAATTAAAAAGATCATTATCCGGTAATGAGTAATCATGAAACTCATTTCTGTAATTTTAAGATACTTAAATATCATCAAAATGTAGTTATCTATTAGTTTTTACGTTTGTTTCCTACATTAAAATAATAAATACTTCTTAATATTTTGTAGGATTATAGGTGTTAATGAATTAAGATGACTATTGTAATTAGCATTCATCTGGCTTCATTTGATTGTAGAATTAATTCATATCATTTACTTTGTTGTGGTAAAATTTTTCTAAATCAAAACCTATTAGACTTATGATAATTCAATACCAGATGTTTGACTTTGCATCATTTACATCATCTGTTATTGAAATATTTTCATCATATTCTACATCATGAGATCGT
This sequence comes from Paramecium sexaurelia, assembly GCA_000733375.1. Classification (NCBI taxonomy): domain Eukaryota; phylum Ciliophora; class Oligohymenophorea; order Peniculida; family Parameciidae; genus Paramecium; species Paramecium sexaurelia. The sequence goes on from JPFM01000013.1 coordinate 391,960, forward strand.
TGGGATTGATGTTTTGATTAGTCATTTCATTTTAGAAGATTTGTTAACCATAATTGCTTCGTGATTGTTGCATAAGGAAATTGAATTCAAATTTTAACAATTAATAACTTCAAAATTAACTCCAAAACTCATAAAGAAATTAGGCTTGATGATCGTTTTAAATTTTCTTTAACTAATCACAATGTTGCAGGGCTTCCTTGACTATTTCTGCGCATTTGTTAGCTTCAATAAGTTTTTAAGTACGAAGTTTGAATTACAATAAGTATAATACTTAAATATATGGAAATCTTTAAATTTAATAATAGAAATTACCGATTTACTTTCTCTTCTTCAATTATTTACTTAATAAAATCAATATTTTCATCGAGGTAACTATTTATTAAGTTTATTGCATCAGTAAATTCTTATTGAACAGTATTTGTAAATTTAAATCCTTCATTATTCAAAGTAATTTTGATTTCACTTGGAACTAAAAATCTAGAAAATTCATCTTCGCTCATCATTGTTTCTAATGTTCCATTCTAATAAATATTATTTAATATTCTTATATTTAAATTTGTTAATTATTATTCTTCGAAAGAAATTATTACATTGATGCCATCATTTTTCACATTAATGATTTTAATTTCATTTTCATCATTAAATAAGACAAATGAGTTTTCAATGGTACTTACAGCTCTATTAAATTGTAAAATTATAGAATTGTTCGTGACTTTTTCAACTTTAATGACTCCAAAAGGTTAAACAACACCAACTAGCCATCTATGATATAAATAGACTCCATGTTCTTTTGGTTAAATATAGATGGCTTATTAAATTAGTTCTGTTTCTTCTTTCAATCTTTTAAAAGGTAAAGGCAATAAACCTAGAATTTGTTCTGTTTTTATTCTCTCGATTATTTTTTCAGATTAATTATAATTTTTCATAAAAAATTTGCTTCTAAAGTGATAAGCAGAGAAATTGCTGAAGTTTTATTCAATCTAAAAATTTGAAAAATAAATACCTTTTTTTTTGTGAATTCATCTTCTTTTCCGAAAGCACTAATTGAAGATAACCAATTTCTGTAATTCCAAACATGAAAATTTCTTTCATCTCTATCTAACATCTTGCTACATAAATCGTATTCTTATTTAATTGCTTCTATCAATTTAAATTAGTTATCTTAATTACTATAAAATTATAAATTGAATTAATACATTGAAGTAATTAGTTAATCAATCTCTTAACTTCTTAAAACCATCCATTATCTATGAGTCCATAGAGTATATGATTTAGGATGTTGTTTAAGAAGTATAGCAATAAGCATAAATTCAGATTAAATTAATTTGATTAATTATTTATATGCATCTATACTTTTTGATTGAGTAAGTAGTGCCATTAAGTTATCAAACTTAGTTTTGAGTACTTCTCTTCTGTAATTATAAATTGTAGCTATTTCAGGACATAATTTAGCCATAAGTTCAGAAAAAGCCAATTAATCTTCAGGTTAATTCACTTAGTTTTTTCTTACTTTAAAAAAGTAATCTAAAGAATCTAAAATCTATTGTCCTTTTTCTGCTCTGAGCTTTATCTCATCTTCGGATAATGTCTCAGTTTTTGATTTAGATTAACCATGCATCATCTTTTATCAGAATATATAAAATTAAATAAAATAATTTAAAATACATCATTTGAACAAACCCAGATTGTTTCTTTTTCTGCCTGTATATTTAGTTGTTTTTTTAACTTTCCTACCTAATCTAGTTTATTTTTCTTTTCTTTTAATAACCCATAATTTGGATTTTTCTGATACCTTTTTCTATTTTTTTTATTTTCTTATTTTCTTTTATGATCTACCTATGACTTTAACCTTTTCTTCATCAGATTCTTCAACTAATCCTTAGATAATATCCATTGTCTTTTTCGATGATTATCCTCCTAATTATACAACAAGATAAAGCTTTTTGGCTTTAGCAGAATTAGGATAGTCAACAACAATATCGCCACTAAAACCTAATTACATAATTGTTTTTTAGAATACCTGCTCTTAAAGCGGCACTAGTTATCATATTAATTTGTTCATTGTTTTCAGGATAGAATTGAAACACAGCTCTGGCATTATTTTTTAAACAATTTCTCAGTGATTCGAAGAATGCTGTACATCTTCTGTATGGATTTTCAGATTTTTTAAAACTCACACAAAGCCATTAAATAACAGAAATAGAAATAGCAGCGTCAAATACACCTGGTCGAAATTTGAATCCTTAACCAATATCACATAATAATAATTCTCCTTCAGTCTTTTCTTGTTAGGCCACATTTAACATAGATTCTGAAATGTCCAATCCTACCCAATTAACTCCTTCTTATGTTAAATAAAATCCAGAGATTCCTGAACCACATCCAATATCTAGAACTAAACTACTTTCATCAAGATCAAGATCTAATAATTGGATGGCTCTTTCACTTAATTATGTTTGAATGTTGATAATTCTATTGCAATTAGTATATTTAACGCTTTCCTATTGATTATAGTACTAGAGAATGACTAGATTATGATACTTACTAAATTTGGGGGTAATTGTGATTCTGGTCGTGACATTAATTTTTATAAATTAATTTTAATTTCTAAATATTCTCAGATTAAGCGGAGCATCATATCCTTGAATTCTTTTAGAGAAAGTAATCCATCCCCATTGTTGTCAACTTCCGACATCAGAGTCTCCCAAGTTTCTTAAGGTAATTTATTTCCATTTTAAAACATTTGTTTCAATTCTTCAACTGTTACTGTTCCACTATTATCTTTGTCTATAACCTTAAAAGCCTATTCTAATCTTTCCTAAGTTAAAGCAGTCTTTCTATTAATAGTTGCCATCACAAATTCAGAGTAATCTATAATACCAGATTAATTTTTATCAACTGCTTGCATAATCTAGTCAACTTATAATATAGCTTCCGATTCAGGCATTATTTTCATATAACCTTCAAGCAACTCTTTCTTTGTTAAAACCCCATCAGAATTTTTATCAAGAGTTTAAAAAGTTTTTAACAATTCATCTTTCTCTTCTTTTGTTGCGAATTACTTAATAATGTACATATAGGCAGCTTCTTGAATTCTTTAAGTAGTCTAGGATATAATATTAATAATTTATACTCTAAATGTCTTCATATTCGTAAGAACACTTTCTAAGACTGGAGCTTTGACTTCTTCTTTTGTATATTAGAGTATCCAAGGATCTTAAAGACACTCTTAAGCTGAGTATCTCTTAGTTACTGAATATTCAAGCATCTTTCTAATCAATTATTTAGCTTCTGGTGACACACTTAACCATTGAGTTGATGATAAGGAATACGTTCCTTTTTTTATTGACTCAAAAATATCATCATCAGTTTCTCCATCAAAAGGTGGTTTACCACTTAACAAAATATATAAAACAACTCCAGCTGACCAAATATCACATTTTTCATTATATTCTTCTGTAAACATCTCTGGAGCCATATAGTAAGCCTTTTAAAAGTTAAATTATGCTTACTGTTCCAATTATTTCTCTTAAATTCTTTCCTGTTGTTCTTTTTGAAGTACCAAAATCTATAACTTTTAACTGACTATCCATCTTATTACTTTCGTACAATAAATTCTCTGGTTTTATGTCTCTATGAACTATTCTCTAATTATGACAATAAGCTAAAGCCTACAAAATTTGCTTCATTATCTTAGCTGCGTCTATCTCTGAAAAATTATGGATCTCCATTAATTTATCATATAATTCACCCCCTGTACATAATTCAGTAATAATATAGAGTTTCTAGTTAGTTTCAAAAAAGTCATATATTTTAATTATATTTGGATGATCCTAAACTTAAATGTAAGTTTACGAGTGATTTCAATATATTAACTTCATTGATTATATTCTGATATTCACCAGAATGCTTACTATTTATTTGCTTTATGGCCCTAAATTATCCACTAGCTTTATGTTTTGCCTTCCAAACAATCCCGAAAGCTCCCTCTCCTAAAGGAGGTTGTATCAATTCATAATCATTCAAACAACCTTAAGTGCCTTCATAAATGTCTTTATATGGTTAAATGTTTTCCTATTTCTGTTTTAACTAATTTATACATCACACTCAACTTCTTTCTATTGTTATTTGCACTAACAGGAACCCATTTATAAATAAATTAAATAAACAAACAAATTATCCAATATCTTCAAAGTATTAGTCAAATATATGAATATTTATATAGATTTTTTAATATTAAACTCAATAATAAAAGCAGATTAAATGAATAAATTAAAACTACATAATAAAATTTGATCAAAAAACTACTGGATTAGAATAAAGATTTAGTAATTTTTTTAAATCAATTAATTTTAATATAATCAACGTGATTCTTTGGTTCTTATTAGTTAGATATCCTATAACCTTTCTGAAAAGTATAAATTTAATAATGATTTCTAATAGCAATAGCTATTTAAAAATACCATAACAATCATTAAATAAAGTATGTAAATATATTAGACTTACTTATACCTAAATAATCTAACAAAAATAACTTTTAGTAAATAAATTTAAAAATAATAATTATAGAATACATGTCAATTTTAAATTTCAATTTTTTATTACTCTTATTATTTTTCGTCGTTTTCAAGTTCCTCTAGCTTTCTTTTTAATTGAGTCACAGTATTGATCATAAAATCAAAAGAAATCTTCGATTAATCTAAAGTAGATCTTGATGATTTAGATTAAATCGATTTATTTGCAGAGATATTTAAACCTTATTTATTAAGATAAATCTTAATTAATATAAAAAAATACTCTTTATGTACTTGGAATCTTTAATTTTAATTTGTTAATCTGAGTCGAAGATTATCTTTATAATTAAAAATATTTATTAGATAAAGTAGTACTGGGAATCACAGTTTATGGAGGTTATTAATTCGATTAATTAGATTATTAGGATTATTGAGTTTATTATAACTTAATATTATTTTATACAGAAGGTTATGATATCTTTTGAGGAGTTTGTTCTAATTATTTGGATGCAATTTCTTATGTTGTTAAATTTTATGATTTTCTCGATAACCTTTTTTATTTTTCTAATGGTAATTCTGATATTGATGGTAGATTTGGTAATTAATTAAATGTAAGTCTGTTACCATTTAAACTTGTATTAGATAATAAAAGCTTTTCTTTTTCATTTTCTTCTTTGGCATTAACAATTTTTCTTAATTTTTAAGATAAAATTTCACTAAAATAGATAATCAAATTTATTACGCTTTTCTTTCAAATTAAGTTTATTCACAGCATTAAGTATATTGCAAAAAGCAATCTAAACAAACTTAAGTGGTTAAGTCTTTCCAACTTTAATTATTTTATAATTGTTAATATTTTTCTTCATTAATTTTACCCCAAACTTTTAGAATTAAAGGAGGAATATGATTAAAGTTGAATTTCTAATCTTCTTATTCTTCATTCAATAATTATACTAGCTCTTTAATTTATGTATATAATTCATCTTCAGTTAATTTATTTTGGCAGATTTTTTTTTTCTCAATTAAAATAGTGTTTACATGGTTTTCATTTTCAAATTCATTTTAAATTTCATATTCTTTGTTTATTATTATTTTCATACCTTCCTTAAGATTTTATTTTTATCTTATTTTTATATTTCTATTGTAAATAACTCTTGGAATTTATTGATCTTATTTCTATTTAATTTTTTCTAGTTCTTCTGGCAATCTAGTAAAGTCTTTCTTCACTAAATTCTTATATTTTAAATTCATACTTATTTAAAACTTTCAATAATAAACTATAATTTCAATTAATATAGTTAATGAGAAAATCTATCACAATTACTACAGATATTTTTAAATTAATAAAGAAGTGACTACATTTCACCTTGATTATTTATTTTTATAACTGTTTAAGCCTATTCCTTTGCAAAAGAAACAGGTTCTTAATCCTTTCTTAATACTCTAAAAATAGGGGAAAATACTCTTGGCTAATGTATAACCTCATTGAATTTTTCTTTAACTTTTATGTTAGTACAAAAAAGTAACCATATTCTATTTTCGTAATCTACTTTAAAATATAAAACCATTCTTATTATTTAAATGTTTCCACCTGATACTTCTAATATGTGTTTTACAATGTTAACGCATAATTATTCTAAATCTGCACTCAACAACGGAGAATTAATTGAATCTGCTTGTATTAAATATTCTGGCCCATCAAATGTAGCTACTCTTTCCACTTGAGTTTTTCTCATGTCATTCATTTTATTGATATTTGTTTTCCTCATAACCAAACAAAATTATGGCGACCATGTTACTTTGATCAAAGAATTCTAATCATTTTTTGGATATATAAATCTAACTTATTAAAGACTATTACTTTTAAAGGACCAAATTTAAATCCTTCTCTCTTTAATGAAGAAATATTTTAAAACTCTCGTAATCTAAATATTCAAATGTAATAATTTCTTATTATTTATTTTGCATCTGAAGATTATATATAATTTTTATTTATACCTGACTTGTCATTAATTAAGCTACTGTGTTTTCCTATTTAAATGAACTTTCCACTTGATCAATAAATACTCTCTCCTTAGTTTTTCTTATAATTTAACCATCCTATACAGTAAAATACCCTTAAAATTTATAATAGTGGTTACTAAAATATGGTTGAGCCCATCTATATATTATTGAATCTGCTACAAATATTCCATCACAACTGTGCCCAGTTTTTGGATTCTTTTTCCATATATGAAAGAATAACCATTCAGTACATGTTCCTAGTTTCATTAATAACAATATAATTTATTAATAATTATATTAGGTGCATAAAGATAATCGTAACATTTATAATCTTCTTATATAAACCAATTTATATTTTGCCACATTTTTAACTCTAATTTATTAGAACATGAGGCATTTTTTTTCAGAAACACTTAGTATGGATTTTCGTTATGGAGAGAATCTATATTTTTCATATTTTTATACAAAAAGTAACAAAAACAAACATCTCCAAATAATAATAATTCTAAAGTAAATTAATTTAATGGAAATAAAGGAACTTATAATTAATAATAAGAAATATGTTAACCTTATTTAAATTGGATATGGAGCTCTGGGCAAAGTATATAAAGGATAATACGAAAACTAATTTTACGCAATAAAGAAATAGGAATTTTTTTAAGAAGGAGAATTATTTTATTATTAAAGCTTAGTTAAAAATCAATGTCGATGCCGTAATTTGATAAAAATCTATGATTTCGAAAAAATTGGTCGATATTCATTTATAGTTATGGAATTAGCAGAATCAAGTTTATATGATGAACTAGAGAATAATACTATAGATAAAACTAATCTCAGATACATGATGTAATAAATTGGATATGGAATTAAAGAACTACATAGTATGGGTATAGCTCATAGAGATTTAAAACCAGAAAACATATTAGTTATAACACTTAAATCACACAAAACCTATGAATAGCAAAAAATATATAAAATCTGCGATTTTGGTACAGCAAAATGTTACGACAAATTAAAAACTAAGGGTGTTGGAACCCCGTATTATTTAGCTCCAGAAATGTTATCAAAAAATTGCAATACTTATAATAAAAAATGCGATATTTGGAGTTTTGGACAATTAATATATGAAATAATAACTGGATCTCTGATGTTCTAAGGGCGAATACTCGAGGATATTGAGAAATAAATTTTAAATGCTACAGATGAATAAATTTAAGAAAAGATTAATAAATTACCAATACTCTAAGAATATAAGGAATTAATAAAAAAAATGTTGATCATAAATTGTGAAAAAAGAATTGATATAGAAGAAGTACTGGATAGTTTGAAACCTAGATCAAGATCTACATCTAGGAATAAATAAGAAGGCAATTAAACTAATGATACACCTTAGATTAGTATTAGAGGTATGTTTAATAATCATAATCAATAAAATTCGAGATAGAATTCTCCATTTATATTAAAAAGAGAAAACTAAATTACCTCTCCTTTTATGTAAAGCTTTGCTAATTAATAAGTAAATTCTTAATATAATTTTAATTAAAATAATATTAAATAAGTACAAAACTATAAGTAACTAAACTTTTGAAATTATAAATAAAAAACAAAATCAAATGATATTCAAAACTATTTATTTATTTATTATAAAAGATCCTCCATAGCTTTATTGTGAAGAGCTAACCCTTATTTATAATCATTACAAATATTTTTTACAAGCTAAACAATAATTAACAAATATACTTAAAACACATCATTAAATTATTATCCATCTTCTTCTTGTACTTCATTTATTTATAGTTTTAATTTTAATAGTTTTTCGGTAATATCTTAAATTAAATTATTTATTACCTGTTAGGATCTTCTCAATACTTGAGCCTGATTCTATATATTTGTCTACTTCCTACTATAATTGATTATCTAATTCATCAAGTTTTTAAACTAATTCTTTTATTTGTTAATCATTATCCGCACTTCCTCCTTTCTTCTTTTTAATTTTATTTAATTCGTCTTGAATTTTAGCAACTTATTTTTCTAATTCTGATCTTCTTTTATCACTTTGTGAAGATTCTTTTTCTAAATTATCAAGTATTGGTTTTTACTCTTAAATAAACTTTCTTAATTTATCTATTTCTCCTTTTATATCATCTTTTTTTAATTGTTGATTTTCCTTTTATAATTAATCTATTTAATTTTACTATTCTTTTATTTCACTTTCTTATTAAGTAACTTATTCTTTTAAATCCTAAATTTGAGCTTCAAGGGCATCGCATTCATTATTTAGATCTTTATTTTCTTTTTCTTTTTATTTTATTTGATTATTAACTTTGTCTAAGTCTCTTTTTGCTTGATTTTATGCTTAAATAGCATTTTTGGCATCTTATTCAGCTTTTTGTATTCTATTTTTAACTGTTTCTGGATCAAGTTATGCAATTTGTTTTTCAGCTTAAGTTAATTTATTTTATGCATCTTTTAATTATTTTTTCAATTCATTTAAATTTTGCATTTCTTATTTTAATTTTTCAGCCTCATTTACTGCTGTTTATCTTTATTAATCTAATTTTTCGCACTCTTCATCTAAATCATTTACTTTCTTGTCTAATTCTTTTCTTTATTAATCCTTATCTTTTAACTCCTTAAGATCTTTTTATCTTTGTTCTTTTAATTTATTTAATTCAATTTAATTTTTTTTTAATTAATCTTCTTTTTATTTAATTTATTAAATAGCCTTATTTAGTTCATCGTTTAATCTTTGAATTTCTGAATTTTCTTGTTACTCTTTTATTTTTTATAAAAGTTGGGCCTCTAAATCATCACATTCTTTATTGAGCTTATTTATTTCATTTTATAAATTTTTCTTTTCTTTTTCATTTTCTTTGATTTAATCTTTTAATTATTTAATCTCGTTTTATGCATCATTCAATTAATTTTTCAATTAATCTTATGTCTTATTTTACTTCTATTCAGTATTGTTTATTTAATCTTATAATTTTTAAGTTTGCTTTTTCGACTCATTTAATTATTTATTTAAATCATTATTATTTTATTGTAATTATTTATTTTCTTATTATTTATTTAAATTATCTTACTTTTATTTCTCTAAATTATCTTATAATTTTTATTATTCTCGACCTTATTGATCTATTTATTTCTATTTTTAAGCATTTTCTTTATTAAGTAAATTAATTTAGTCATTTAAAGAATCAATTTCTTTTTATAACTCTTTGTTTTCTTATTCATATCCATCCAAATCCTTATTTAGTTAAGCTGCATCATCATGTTTATCATCTAACTCTTTTTAGACTTTTTCTAACTCCTTTTATTATAACAATGCTTTTTCTTCTGCTTAATTATATTTTTTATGTAAATTATTATTATCTTAAATTAAATTTTATTTTTCTTTATACAAATCTTTTATTTCTTTTTCAAGATCTTTTATTTAATTTTACTAATCTTTAACTTATTTTTCCAAATCAGCAATTTTTTAATCCAATCCATCTAATTCTTAGTCAGCAGCATTAATTTATTTAGCTTATTCCTCTGCTTTATCTTTTAATGTTTTATAATTTTTATCTAAAGTAGCAGTTTTTTTGAGTTCAGCATCTAATTTTCTTTGAACATCTTTTACTTCTCTTTCTCTTTTATTATCAGCATCTTTAAGATCTTTTTACATTTATTATATTTATTTATTTTATACATCTAATTAATTTGTTTTAACTGAATTTTCTTTTTCTAGTTAATCTATTACTTAATCTTTTTCATCCTCTGTTGCTTTTGCATTATCTAATAATTCCTTTATTTTTTTTTCATATTAATTAATTTGGTCTTACAATTACTTTTCAAGTTCTTATATATACTGAGCTAATTATTTGATTTTGCCTTGAGCATCATTATATTAGCCTTCATAATTTTAGACTCTTTATAAGTCTTCAGCAAAGAATTATAATTGATCTTTGAGAGAATCTATTTCTGCCTACTTCTCTTATAGTAGTTTATAATATTAATCATTTTATGTAACAATAACTTAATTATCGTGCTACATTTCTGCCAGTTTCGCAAGAGTATCATTAATAATCTCCTATTATCTATTTAATTCCGCATCCTTTAATTTGATTATCTTTTCTTTGCCTACTATAAATCTTTCTCTATCATTAACTGAATTTCTTAAATATTAAGCCTCCTTTTGTAGAGTACTAATTTAATTGGCTTAATTTAAAGTATTTCGTTGTTCTACTTCCAACATTTGTCCTAGACTTTATAGTTATTCATCCATAACTTATTTACTTAAATATGAATCATCCAATTTAGTTTACAAAATTTACAATTCGTTTTTTAAATTAGCATTTTCTGCTAATGCCAATTATAATTCTCCATTTCTGGATCTTGATTTTACAATTTCATCATTTGTATTTTAAGCTTTCAATTCAGCAATCTCTTTATCTTTACCTATTATAACTAATTTTAGATATTCGGCCTAGTCTTACGTTTCTTTAAGAAGTTCAGAATATTCATAATTTTCTTCCTTCAGTAGATTGATTTCAGATTCAAAAGCTTCCTTCATTTTTTCTGTCTCTTGTTGAAGTCTTTCAATCTCATCACTTGGATTAACCTTAAGCTTTAATGCTCTTATTTCATTATCTTTTAACATTAAACTGAGTTTAAGCTTAGATATCTCATCTGATTGTTTTTCTCCTTCTGGAGATTAATTATTCATTTTTATTAATAAAGTTTATTTATATATGACTGAGTCTTAGTGTTAAATTTGCATTTAATTTGAAGCTGAAGATATTTGTATCCTTTCAGAAATGCTAAGTTAAATTACCACTCCAATTTCAGGTACTAAAATATAAATATGTAGACCATAAAATACCTATTTAAATGTTTCCTTACATTTTTAAAAGTTTAAAGTTTCGTAAATGCTTGGCTTAAATATTTGATACAAAGTACCTTGAAATATGTGAAAAATGCTCACATAATAGACTCCAATAGGTTTTCCAACCATTATTTTCATCTACTGTTACTGAATATAATGAACCTCAAATTACATAATAAATTGAAGAAGGATTAGATAAATTATATGAATCCATACAAGAAAAATAATAAAAGCTCAAGTAATCAAAAGAATAATTCGATAAACTTGCTTCGTAGTTATTTAACTGTGAAGATGATGTTGAAGAAAGCAATTCATTAGGTGAGGAAAGCAGCAGCAATGAAGAAATCAGTATATAATATTTTATTAAAAGAAAAAGAAAAAAATGATGATGATGAACAGTAACCTGTAATGCAGTTTAACAAAAATTCTAATAAAAACAAATTTTAAAAGAGATCAATAGATATTCTTAAAAAATGGTTTTTGGATCATCTTGATAATCCGTATCCCGATAATACAGAAAAATAAAGACTATCTAAGATAACTGGTATGCATGTCAGATAAGTAAAATATAAGACTATAATTTTAGATTTAAAATTGGTTCACAAACTCTAGAAAAAGATATTTAGAACCTTTGAAAAAAAAATTTGAGCATGGTTTAATTAAAGATAGTGATAGTTCAGATGAAGATTCTTCAAAAGAATAAAAAAGACCTATAAAATTAACTCAATAGCAATAACCATAATAATAATAATAATAATAATTAATCCAGCCATAATAATTAAATATTTCTTCATAATAATTATAATTACAATAGTAATAATTTTAATAGTAATAATAATAATTGCAATAACAATAATTTCAATAACAATAATTGTAATAATAATAATTGTAATAATAATAACTTCTATAATAATAATTTCAATTATAAGTGCCACTCTAAAAGAAAGTTAAAATGGAAGAGGGTAGTCAAAATAAAAACTTTGACGCAAGCAATATTAAATAAGAAGCTAAGGCTGGAACAGTGGTTCCAGATCTTTCATAAATTTAATAATCTAATTAATTTTAATAATTTCAACAGATGTAATAATTTGCTTAATTATAATAATTATAATGGCTTAATCCACTATCGTAATTAAATCCTCTGTAATTTTAATTGGGTCCATAATTTTTGTCTTAATATTATAACTTTTAAGATCAATCAAAAACTCCCCCACTAGGTGGATTACCTTAATTACACTAAGTACCTATGTTTCCATTAATTCCTTCTTTGTAATCGACTGGATTTTAATAATTTTTATAATAAGGTGCATAGCCAATCCAATAATAAGTTTAAGTTCCAAATATTTAGGCTTAAATACCATAAATTTAAAATCTCTAAGTGCTTCAAGCAGGTCTATAATAGTTAAATGGATAGCATTAAAATCCTTAAAATGGACCATTGTTTTCCATGTATTAGTAATAAAAGCAAAATGAATAAAAGAAATGATAATTATATTTTTTGCATATATCTATTTCGAAGTGAATCAAATCATAAAGAAAATCATAATTGAAAAAACCATTTTTCTATTTTATCCATTAAAATCTGTGGATAGAATTTAAGATTATGATAAATATTAATTTTAATCATATTTTTGTAAGATTGAGGAATTTTTATAATGTGAATTTGAAAGTGATAAAATATGACAATTATTATTAAAATCTTCTAACAATTAGAAGTCAATCGATTTAGTTTTATAATAATTTAAATTAAATTTAATTTTTTCAAATAATCTAATCACCTATCCTACTATGATTCTATTCTTTGGTACTCGCATAACCCATTAATATATCATTTTTAGTCCATGTATATTCATAAGTTAAATTTTATGTTCTAAACCCAATAACTAATATTCATTTAAAAAAACTATTATCGTATTATTGATCTATTGAGAAATGTACAATCTATTATTAAAAAAGATCACTTATTTTTAATATTTAAAAAAATAAAAATATATAATGTGGTTTGAAAAATAAAGAGATATAATAGAGAGTATTAAGACTGGTTCAATCTTATCTAATATAATCGATTTCTTTACTAATGCCAAATAAAGAAATAAAAAATTCTCAAAATTGAATCAAAATTTCAAAGGAATAAATTTTGTTTTAATTCTTCCCTTTCAATGTAGGATTCGTTATACTATCGTTATATACTTTCGTTTACAAAACTTTGATGTTAACTATATTTAAAACTACTGTGGCTCATTCTTCTTTATTTATTGAATGCAGCTGGTGTATAATAATAATCATCACTAAGATAAAATTAAGTTTTTAATATACTTTTCATATTTTTAGGGTGTATGAGTCCATTGTAAAAAGCTTTCTTTATTTGAATTTGAAGATTCTTTTTACTACTTTTTAAATAGTAAATATTTTTTATGCATTCTATTTCTTCTAGGATGTTTAATAATTGTTCTATTTCTCATTTCATTCTATTATTAAAAATAAACAAAAAATATACTTATTATTAGATCCTTATTGCAGTACTTTCTCTGCTTTATTAAATTGGTTATTTTTTTGGCTCTTCCACTTCGTCTTCTGAATCTGTAAGCAAACTAACATAATTTTTATTAAGAAAGATGATTTCTAAAGCTTTCCTTTCAAATTCAATCTCATATTGATCAAAGTAAGAAGGCCTTCCTTCATAAAATTAATAGATACAACCCTTTTTAGAGAAACTACTATTTTATGCCTAATAATTTATCTGTAAATTCTGGGATTCTCTTTTTCATTCCAGAATTCCAATGATTCTTAATTGCGTTATCTGTTCTTCCTTCTAAATGTTTTGCAATTTCCGCCCATTTATTACTTATTGCCTTATGATACAAGAAAAGGAGCCACTCCTCACTAAAGTCCCAAGGAGTCTTTTTAATTAATGGATTCAAATGATTGTGCCATCTAAGACGATAATTAAAATATCATATACCTCTCTCTACATTATTTTCCAATCCTTCCTGGCAATTTGGAAGCTATAAATGTCCATTTATGAGGACCATATTATTCTACTAATTACATTACTTGACTGTCTTCGTAATCAGTCCAAGGTTCTAGAAATTAAGGAATAAGATACTTTTTTTTGTTTTCTCTATTTTCTTTCTCATTTTTAATTTTGAAATAATATATTTAACTGATGAATAAAAATCTAAAAACTAAAAAAAAAAGAATAAATCCCATAGGATAACAATTTTCAAAAATACATAAATAAACCTTAAAAGTGGAATGAAAGTAATAAATACTTAAAATACGATTTCATTATAAATAAAAATCATACAGCATCATATATAGCAATAATAGTAATTGTACTCAAAACTAATACATATATTAATATGAGTAAGATCGATAGATCTCTAGCAAAATGATACTTTTTTAAAACTCCATAAATAAAGGTAATTAATAGTACAAACAGAGTAGAAAATATGATGATAATCATTATCTAAAATATAGCATTTTATTTTTACTAAGTTTTATTGAATTAATTCTTTATTAAACAAATCAAACTCTACACCGGCTCCTGTTTTTAAATTAGTTTTTATTAATGAAATACCTAGGCCAACTAATAAACCAAAAATTTATCCAAAATATCTATATTCATTTATAATAATACGCTCCCGTTATTCCCATAACAGCATATCCTTATTTAGCGAGTGTCATTGTAACTATTCCATCTGGGAGAGCATTTCCCATGGCAATAATTGTCATGCCTAAGTATGAGTTTGAAAGATTGGTAAGCATTCCAAAAAATGTTAAAGTATCAATAAGAATTCCACTTAAGCAATAAATCCAAACTAAGGATACTATTGTAATATATATCTAAATATAAATGTAATAATTTGGCAAAGCCTATGATAACGATATAAGCTTACATTCCCTTATGGATATGATGTATAAATAGTAATAGCTATCACAATAGAGATTGATAGTATATAAATATAATTGAAAATATCTTAATTATTTGATCCCAAAACAAAGTAAACGAAGCAAAGACTTGGAAATATTGTAATTAGCAAATTAAATTTGTTAACTTAAGTAGAAGGGGGTATGCTATATTTTAAGATGAATCTAAATGGAACATCAACTATACAAAAGGATTTATCAGCACATGATTTTGAATTATTTTCAACACTATTACTATTTTAAAATTCTTGTTGAATTACATCAGTTTCCTAAGTTTAATTCAAATCGATTTCATTTTCAATAAGCAATTCATCGAATTATTTTTTAGATCTTCCTACAATTTAGAAATTAAATATAAACCTTAGAATTTATCTTGAAATATTACAACAATAACTAAGATAATGTAAATGATCAATAAGAACGAGGAATCAATCAATGAGAATTCACCCAAGATTCCATAAATGATCACTATGATTGTTGCTAATATGTAAAATAGTATATCTCTCCAAATAAAATAAGATTTCATTACTATATAAGTTTGAGAGTTAATAATAGTAATTCCAACAACTAAAGTGGCTACAAAAAAGCCAGCTCCATAAAGAGAACCAATATTGTAGCTTATACCATCTAAAGTTTCAGTTGCTACGATAGCAGTGACAACATCTCCTGCACTTATATTATAAATTATATTGTACCCATTAGCAAAAGCCAACAAAGTTACTGCACTTAATGATTCAGAAATTTTTAATTGTTCGGTTATAAACTCTATTGCAGGGGTTAAATATAACATCACTAATGTACTCATAAATCTATATAAATTATAGCAATATACCTGAATATTATCAAAATAACAAATATTGCCATTAAAATAAACAAAGCCCAATGACCATCTAATTGACAATAGATGATATCATAATAGTTTATGAATATTTAATTTTAAGCACACATAGAATTGGCTACTTGGCACTTTTAATCTAGATCGTAATCACTAAAAAAGAAAGTGGAGTCGCAACTCATTTCAATTATTATAATTATTAATTCTGATCATATTAATTTAAATTGAAGAATTTCATAGTTCCAAGTATTCTAATTGGGCTCTTTCCCTAAAATCCTTTAATCATCAATAAAGAGTGCTATCTTAGAATATCTCGAATCTTTCTAGAAGGCAATTTGTTATGCCTTGATAATTAATCCTGATGTATTTTCTGCATAAAATAATTACGTCATCTAAGTTAATTAAGTAAATCATATATCCTAACTTTATTAAATATTATTCACCTTAACACTTATCTATTTCTAAATCATATAAAGATTCAAAGATTATTATTTACAATCATTTGATATGGTTTTTATATTACTCTATTACATTTTAAATAAATGTAATAATTGGGAGTAGATATTAATTTCATCTAAATCCTAACAGGAACACTTAACTATAATTTAAATGCTAATAATCATATTATCTATCTGATCTTAAATTAACTCAATAACCATCAATTAAATACTCAATTTATAAGCGATCGTAATTTTCTAATAAGCTTTATCACCGTAAAGTGATAAATCTAAATTTTTTATCTATCATAAATTAAAAAATTTTAATCCTATATCTTTATAATTTAAAATAATGTATCGAAAACTCTCTAAAATAATGATTTGTAAAAAATGAAAAAAATTTACACTAGATTCTTAATTTCTTGCCTTAGTTATTTATTATCTAGTTCAAAGCCCTTCGATCTCAAGGTGGATTTATAACTAGAATATAATTTATCTTTTGAATGATATTTTATTCAATAAAGGAATTTATTTATAGAATTTTATAAATAAAAATTGCTCAACCATTAACCTAAATTAACTTTGATAATAATTTTTTATTTTTGATATACTATGAAATTTAAGTCTTTTAATAATTTTTTTATTATTAATAACTCTCTAAATAAGTTTTAATAATTTTAATAGAAATAGATGATTTAGGTTGAAGAAGTTAATGGGAAGATTTATTTCCTTCAGGAATAAATTGGTCAAGGAAGTTTTGGCTAAGTTTATAAGGCTAAGGATTAGTAAAATAATATTGTAGCAATTAAAATTCAGAATGGAATAAATTAGAATGAATTAAAATTGATTAATAAATTTTTGGGTAAAAAATTCAAAAATCTTGTAAATATCCTTGACTTCTAAGTCAAAATTCAAAAAGTTATTATAGTCATGGAATTAGGTGAAATATCATTATAAGATAAAATTTAATAACATAAAATTTTACAAAAAGAGGCTAGGTATTTAATGAAACAAATAGCTAATGGAATATATGAACTGCATTCTTTATAAATTGCTCATAGAGATCTAAAACCTGAAAATATATTAATATTTAAGATTAAAGATCAAAATCAATACTAAGAGATATACAAGATATGTGATTTCGGTACTTCCAAAGATTACTCTAATATAAAAACCCCTTGTATCGGAACGCCTTATTATTTAGCTCCTGAATAATTATACTAACCTTATTAAATCAGTTAATAAAAATATAATGAAAAAATCGATATTTGGGCTTTCGGAGCTTTAACATGGGAATTGTTTACTGGTATTCCTCTTTTTAATGGTAAAGATATTAATATTAAATTAGGAAATACTATATAAGAAATATATAAAAAAATTTAAAGTCTTAATATAGAGGATGAAATAAAGAAACTTTCATACCTGGAAAATCCATATAAAGAGTTGTTAATTGAAATGCTACAAAGAGATCCTCATAAAAGAATAAATACCTTAGATCTTCAAAAAAAATTATTAACCATAGAAGATAAAAATAGATAGATTCTGTAAAGAGTCGATTAACCAAGTTTGAACTTGAATTAAGGACTTTAAAGAGGAAGATAATATAATTATGAGGTTTAAAAAAATCAACTACAATAAAACAATTAGCCTAAACTTGTTTAAGTTATGTAGTAAAATCAAAACAATTATTTTTTGAACCAAAAGCCAGAGGTATGAACTATTTATTTTTATAAAAAGCTTCATAAAGTTGCTTAAGCAGGAAATGCACAATAATAACCTCAATTTTTTAACTAATTTTAAATGAAATAAAATGTTGCAGATAGAGGAAGAACACCAAATTCAATTCAAAAAAAACCAAGATAAATTTTTTTATCTCCATAATAAAGATGATATTGATTACTGTATAATATAAATCTTATTATTCTTGGTTTTTGGAACAACTATTCAAAATTTTTTTATTAAAGTACTTATGAAATCTAAAGTGAGTTAACTTTGAAAATTCTAAATTTTAAGAATTCTATTTAGATGTGATAATTTTTATATATCTCTATAGTATTATAATACAAAATAATAACTTAAACTTTAAATCATATTTATAGGTATATAAAATTTTATAATGAACTTTATGAATACTCACTCATAATTCAATATCTAGAGAAAAACTATACCTCGACCTACTATATCAAGATAATTTTCTAGGGAAAAGAGTTAAACCAATTTTAATCCTATTACTCCATCAGTAAGTTATTTGTTGTTATGATTTAGACAAAATTTCGTATTACAAATAACTTTCAGCAAATAAATAGAGAGAAAATCTAGAAATTTAGTGGGAACTATATTAATTAAAATGACGATACAGCTGGAAGTACAAAATTGTCAAAAGGATTGAATCAGCAAATATTAAAAAAACATGAAGTTGAATTCAAGTAATCGTGGTTTGAATAAGAAGACAGAGAAGAAGAGCTTTAATTTACTCTACTTTACTAAACTCTTGAAAGACTCTTTTGATTCTAATACTTGCATTGATATGATAAGTAATTTAATGGAATGTGTTTATAATTAATAAATAAAATTGTGCTTTTGAATTAGATTATTTCATAGTGAATAATTTTGTGAAATTTGTTTAATACAAACACAATTTAATAAATAGATATTAATAAATATACTAATGAATAAGATTTACAGATTCAGCGTTTATATTTCTAAATTTCTCTAATAAACAATTCTCTTAATCTTGGGATTTGTAAATCACCTTCCTATTCAAAATCTAAATATATAGGTCCTATATATATATTTTTATAAATACCAGGAGCTACAATTTCTTTTTTTTTATCTCTAACTTTTTAAAGCATTGGATGTTCAATAGCTTAATCTAAAGTTATTCTCATTTAAGGACTAAATTAAAGGCATTTGTCAAGAAAATCTAAAGCATCTGGAGGTGCTCCAGGAAATATTTCTACAAAAGCAACTTTAGGTTTTTTTGGGAAACTTTTCAAATATTCAATAGCTTTTTTATCAGTTACAAAATCCATGTCTCTAAATAATATTAAATGATTAAATACTTTTCCGTAGGTGTTCCTAAGACAGAAAATATTACTGTAAGTTAATCAGTATTAGAATATGGAAAACCTCCTTTTTTTGCTATAGCACTTCTTTCTGGACTAAGAGGAAAACAACTTGTCCCTGGAAATAAAGGAGCTCTATCTAAAAATGTTGGTGCATTTTCTTTCATCATATTAAGTAACTCTGCAAAAATACAACCAACTGACCAAATATCAATAGCAGCTGTATAATCCTTTTCCAACAAAATAACTTCAGGAGCTCTGTACCATCTTGTTACTACATGTCCAGTCAATTCTCTTTTTACAGCTTTAGCATTTAATTTATTTTATTTCTATAATAACCTTGGTCCTTTTTTCTCATCCTTCTTTTTAGGTTCTTCCTATTATCTAGCAAGTTCTTCTTCTAAAGCTTAATCTGTAACATCAATTCCTTAAATATAAATTCATAATACTAACCTTATACACTTCTAGCTAACCCAAAATCACATATTTTGACAGTACAATCTTCATTAAGCAATACATTTGCTGGCTTTAAATCTCTATGTAAAACTTTAGCAGAATGCAAGTATTTAAGCCCAATACAAATATTATATACTATTGTTTGTATGTGCAGAAATTATAGGTGAATAGGTGATTTGAATAATTTTTTTAAATCACTCTTTTATACATAATTTTATTACTTGAGCATATTCCATGACTACATATATAGTGTCAAAAGATTTAGGATCTTATGGTTCAAGAATTTCTATTATCTGGATTAGATTTTAATGTTTTAATTCCCTCAAAATACATATCTCCCTTAATATTCTTTTACTATCAATTTCATCATCAAATATTCCTGTCAATCTTTCATATAATATTATAATTGCACCTTTTGATAGCCACTTTCCTATTTGTAGATTTTTACATTGCTTCTACAACCTATCCATATGATCCTGATCCTATTTATTTGATTATATCATAATCATCTCCTACTTGCCAATCTGAAAAGTTTTTTGGAAGTTACGATAATTTTTAAAGTTTTTATGCTTCCTGCATTTATAAGTTATTAAAATAAATAAAATCATTTTATTATTCTTTTTGCACTAAAACTTATAATCTTGATCGGTTTTAATTTGAGAATATTTCAATTCTAATCAATTTACAAAGCAATAAACTATACAAATAATTATATTATAATCTAAAAATTACATTTAACTTTTCTATTTTATTCAACCATTAAATAATACACTATTTATTTTTAAATGTGTTGAATAAATAATCTAATAAAGATTTAAATCCTAGGCGTTAGTTATTCTTATTCAAATATAATATTTTACCTTTTCTTTTCTAATTCAAGTTAATATAAAGAAGGATCATGTCAAATCTTTTAATATAGAGTTTCCTATTATAATAATCAATCAATTATAATTAACTAAGGGTAATTATTTGAAACTGGTGTCTTTAACAAACCAAGTATTTCTATTTCTTCAGAATAAGAAATAGAATTAATTATTCCATTTTTAGATACTAGATTAAAGTATGTTGCGGAACATTGAATTCTGATGGTAAAGTTTTAAAGAATCAATAGTAGTTCTACATTAATCTGAAGATTACATCAAATATATGTTGTTCATGATTATAGATATTAACTAATTCTGTAGATACTTACGAAATATTTGCTTTATAATGAGAAACATACAACTATATATTGCAAATGTTGTCAAGAGTTTACAATTATTATAAGTTGGAAAATATTAGTTTTAGAAGTCGAAATGTTTAGTATGAAATAATTAATCATAAATTCCAAGATAAATTAATGATTATTTTGATACATACACGAAATCGATAGATACATCAGTAGTTAGAAGATGATTAAAGAGAATTATATTTGAAGTATTAAAATATCAGTTATTACAACTAATTTTAAAGTTTAATATGAAAAATGAGATAAAGAATGATGCGTAATTTTCTCATTACTTTTGATATTTTAATATTTTATATTAAATAATCATTTCTAAAATACAAATTATAATCACAATTTATAAGGCAAACCCTTACTTCTTTTTGAATTTTTAATAAGACTATAAATATACGAAAGTTTTTACTTTTGTTTTAAAAAGAGATTCTCCACATTGTTAAGAAGATTTTAGTAAGTAAGAGTTGGAAGTTTATTTCCTTTTTTTTCTGGATGCTTAAATTAACACCTCTCTCCATAACAACAGTAACTAAAGTTTATTATTTCATAAATACCCATCTTTTGTGTAATTTTTACATATCTGTGTTTTGTAATTATGAGGAACATGCACTTTCTGCCTTACTTCATGTTTTCCATGAGCGAATGCACACTTAATAAATATTATTTTAACATACTTATTTTCCATAAGGGCAATAACCTTCAATTGACCAATATTTACAAATCTAGTTATAATTAAAATACTAATAATACCTCAGTTTTGATCTTAACTACAAAGGAAGTCTTATTTTTTGTCTTTTATTACTTTTTTAAATAATCTTAGCATTCGTCTTGAATACTTTCACTAATGAGAGTAAATTTTAACAAAATACCAACTCAAGCCTGAGGAAAGATTATCATTCTCGTCTTAAGTTGAAATACAGCTGCACAATTACATTATTTCTTCTTAAATATCTTAATAATATTATTAAAAAAATTTTTTAATAATTTTTGGATTAAATAGGGACACTAATTTATATTATAATAAATTAACGATTGTTATAATATTATTAACTATAAAGAAAATCTCCTTAATAATTCATAAAAGTAATTATAATCCTCTACTAAATTAATAATAGTAAAGATGTAAATAATTTTATAAATTAGGCAACAAACTCAGCTATAAATAACAATTAAACCAAATGCTTTAACAATTGAAAGATCCTTAAAAGTTCCTTTATTTAATTTTTCTAAACTTATTGGATACCCTTAAAGTTAAGAGATGATTAAATTTAATCAAAAATTAGTATACTCTAAAAATTAAAATGTATATAGTAGTTAATCATTAAAAATTTAAGAATATGAAACTTATCATAATAATCTTAGAAATTTAAAGATTTAAGTATCATATATTTACATTTGAATTATATAAATCAATTCAAATACAGGTTTTATTTCTATAAGAAAAAAAACATCAAAAGTATTTTGTTCAATACTGCTGAGGCTGATATTATTCACTAATGAATAATCAGTTAAGATGGAATGATTCTGATTTTATAATTATCATTAGAAAATAACTTATGATTGTATTTATAAAACTATAATATCAATATGGAATATTATCTTATATTTATATATCACTTGAATTGAAAACATTGATTATTCTGTTTAACTTGAAAAATCAAAGGATTTATTCAGATTAATTAGAGCTGTTATGAAATCAACTCAAAATTAATAATTAAATAACATTTTTAAGATCAATGAAAACTTTTCAAATTACATATAATTTACTATTTTATTAATAAAATATTATTCATCATGAATATCCATATAAGTATTTTTATTAAGATTTAATCCAAAATAATTGTATTTAATTTATATTAATTAAAACTAGAAATAATTTTAATTGTAGTAATTTTTTTCAAATTACTTTATGAGTTTTAAATTCAATTCAATTAATATATGCCTAATATAAATTGATAGATATTAAAGAAAAGCAAAATTTTTGATCTGATCATAAATTAGTTTAGGATAGTATTTTAAGAGTTAGTGTGTGAGTGATGTCAAATCTTCATTTATATGTTATTTAAGTTGGATAAATCCATATGACAATTTTAAAAGATATCAATATATTATGTCAAGAATTACTGTAAATATTAAATTTTGAATAAAATGAATTGAATAAGAAAATTATAGAACTAAATAAACTTAATTAATTGATTGGGCTCTATAAAATAATTATTGAAATGGGAAATTATTGTATAACAGAAATGACAATTGAGGAAGATAATGAAGGATTTGCAAAATCAACTGTTTAAACGAGTAATTAGAAACAAATTTTTTCATAAAAATATAAAATGTAAGCGGATGAAGACTGCCTTTCAGATTTAATCAATTAAATCGAGCCTGGGTTTAGCGGTTAATTTGAAATAAGAAAAAAGAGAAATATGAGTGGTACACATTTTGATTTATCAACTTAATATAAAGATGGGAATTAAAAATTGTTAAAACCTTCACTCAAATAAATTTCTCATTATAACTCTCTTAATAGAGAGCATAGTAATAAGACGGTCAGATGGGATAGTTAATATTGTTCATCTGATTCTCTTAAATAATGAGTTCTGTATTTTATATTAAAAAAATGTATTAAAACACTTTGCAAAATTCAATAAAAAGGTTTGACAAATTAACTACATCTGACTCAAAATATTCTAGACAATCTTAAGATTCATATTATCTTAAAAATAAATAGCAAACTTAATTAGCTATTCCTAGTTTTAGAACTCTTATAACATCTAGATGCAAAACATAATAAACAATTGAATTATAATAGGATAAATCCCCAACTACCACATAAAGGAGAATTCTTAGAAATAAAGAAGAGCTAGCTGAAAAACTTATGCCAAGATCAGATGAGATAATTGAGATATATAATGAATTCGAGAAAAATTATAATCATGTAAAAATGTTGAACTAATTAACATCTGAATAAAATTATTTGGATCAATAATTTTATGATTCTTTAAACAAATAACTTTAGCAAAATGCAATTTAGGTACCAAATAATTAAAATAATTGCCTTACTTAGTATGAAATAAATTATTAAATGAAATTAGAAATTCAACGATTTAGATTCTAATACTATAGAATAAGAATCAAAAATCAAGAATCTCCTATTCAAATTACATTTTTAAGTTAAAATGCATAAATAAATAGTCTTAGATCATATTTTTCATTAAAAATTGAATTTCCAACAAAATTTAATGCTGATTATCAAGTGAACAGTAAATCAATAAGAATTTTTACAAACAATAATATTCAATTTTTTACAGAAGACTATTTATTTATGACTTTATATTCACAAAATGATTTTTTATGTACAGTCGTTGTTACATTTGGATTCGAAAGAAAATAGAAAATAAATAAATAAGAAAAAGCTTAGTCTTTATTTGAAGATTTTGTACCTAGAACTAAGAAGCATAAAACTTAACCAAAATATTAGTAGCCAGAAACTAAATTACAAAATCTACTTAATCCTGAAACATTGTAATAAATAAAATCTGAACGATAAGTTAGATAATAAAGAGTCTTAAATAATGGGAAAACCATAGTAGAGGAAAAATTATTAGATAAAAAAAGTAAGTTATTTGTTAAAGATTAAATAATAAAATATAGAGAAATTGAAAAATTTACAAAATAAAAATATTAATATAGAAATGCACTTCAAAAAGCATGGTTAAAATGTATTTTTTCAACTATTTTCATTCATAATTTAAATTATTTTTTATTGGTAAAATCAATTATTAATTATTTAGTGTTAAAAAAAATAAATAAGACTTGAAGCCAGAGGAAAATTACTTGTTTGGTAATTATAAACAAAATCATTAATATCAGTTAAAGATTTTGGAGAAACTCCAATTGAAAGAACAATATTTAAATCATCACTTTCATTGAATACTATTTGTATGATATTAAAAAAGTCAACTATAAAAAAAGCTAAAATTGTTGTTACTTCTTATTTATAATCTATAATTTTAAATATTAGTGTCCTAAATAAGTATCAAAGATGGACAGCAAAGAGTAAATTTTTAATAATTCTATATTTTTTAGTAATCTCCATTTAGAGAAATTTTAGAAATATGAAAAGCAAAAAAAGAAACTTTAAGGAGAAACTTTGGAGATTGATTAAAGAAGAATTTGATGATATTATATTTGAATTTGCATAACTTAAAGGTATAACATCATACTATGATTATGAAGAAAGATCTCATATACACATTGATACGTATATATATTTATTATAATAAAAAATAGAGTTTTAATGTTTTCATTATTAGATGAATATGCTTAAAGAAAGAAAGAGATTTGGTAGAAATATATCCATGATACTTTTGTTGTTAATAATCCAAAAAATGTATTTCAGTTTATTAAAGGTAGAGATTAATAAGTTTGGCTATCAATTTTAAAAAACCCTCATTATTCTAGTTACCAAATGAATTTGAAATAAGAGAGATAGTAGAAAAATATGCAGCTATTAAAAAACTTTTATGATACAATTAATTAGATGAATGATTAAAGTAACAATTAAATATCATTTTTTTTTGAATTCATGTTTTTGGTTAATATTTTATTTTTAATAACAACTTTTGATTGAATAATATGCTAATCATTTATTTACAGGTATATAGTAAAACAAACGTAAAAAAAAAATAAAAATATGTCTTTTAATAAAAATTTTATTTATTGGTATAGAGAAATTAACTTTAGAAAATAAATATGCAATGAAAAAATCTCTTTAGATAAGATTTAAATTCAATCTAATAATTTTATAAATTATATATTCATTTTAAATATAAAGTAATATCAAAGAATAACATAAACTAAAAGTCTTTTAATTTTAAAAAATAATCAATTAAATGTTCTGTTTCATATTCTTTAGAATAAAGGTAATATCTAAATAAAAAATTAATAGTGTTGTTTGGATTCATACCTCTTAAATAAAATTAATTAAAATAAGTAATCTATAAAAATCCTGAAAAATTTGAATAAAATTTCTTTCTAGAACATGTTTTTCTTTTAGTATTAGAGAAATTTCAACATTTTAGAATAGCTAATGAACATTTTTAGAAAAAGTAAATTATATTAAATAAATAAATTAAACAAGTTTTACTAGAAGATTTAAAATTATTGTATTTATTGCATTTATAGAATATCATTCATTACACTTAGTAAATTTAATCTAAATCTTAGCTTATTATAAGACAAGGTGATTTGACTGGGGCAGCACTAGTTAAAATTTTACTTCTATTTATATGAGCTAGTTATTGCTTTGAATAAGTCCTACCTTCTGAAGTAAATATTTTGTATAAATTTGCATCTGATTCTTCAACTAAAATTGAAAATAAGAATTTATCTTTTTCAAAAGTTATAGTATTTATTTTGGCAATATTAATTGCTGCATTAGATTGATAATTAAGGGTATAAATTTAAAATTCTGTCATTACCTCATCATCTTCAATTTCAATTTGATCATTATTATTTCTTTATCTATCCTTTAAAATCATATATTTAATTTCTAGTAAATATTGTTTTTGTGCTTCTTTTTTTACATTGCAATAACTATAACAGAATAACAAGTCTCCATTTTCGTAACTAGCCACTATTGCTGGTATTTATACATTAATATCAAGTTAAACATTTCTTTATTTATAGATTGGTGATTGATTAAATTATATTGGTATTTTATCCCAAGTATTTGGTTTGTATGATAAAATATTCTCCCATGTTAATTCTGTTATCATATTAATTGATATTTCATAAATTTTAGTGTTAGTACAAATAAGTAAATATGGCTTTCTTTTACCATCTTATAATATCCATTTTACTTCCAATCCAATTAAACAAAAATCTTATTCAATGTTTTTAATACTGAAAACTTAATTCATAGAAACTTTTGTGACTGCATCCTCTAATGAATCCTTTACTTCTTATAAATTAATCCATTCACTTATTTATTATTATTAGATTAATACCTTTAAAATATATCTAAATTAACATGATCTTCATAATTAATCTTTCTAACTATCCAAATATATTCATTTTCTTAATCATCTAAAATGACTTCGTCAAAGTCGAGATAATCTTCTTTATCTTTTGGGTCTCCAAATATAAATTTCCTTGCTTTAGGTTTGGGCTTGTCCACAAAGTATAACATGTATAAATTTTGAGACTTTTTGTAATGAAATATATAATGATTATTTCTATCTTATAACCACTTAAAATAATAATTAAATATTTACATTTAAATAAAGACATGCATTTCTAGGAATATTTTCTTTTTAAACCTATTCTAATATTTACTTCAATGTTTCATATTAAGTATGAATTGTTGATTTTAAGAAATCAAATGTGAAATGAAATTTATGAACATTTAAAAATACCTATTTTTATAGCTTCATTACATTAATACTATTTTCTTAATTTGTTATTTTTTCATTATCTAAAGTTAATTCTTGAACAACTACAATAAGTTCTAATTATCTACCATTTTATGATCGAATTACTTTAGCATTTTAAGTAGTAGATTTAAATAATTTGAACTTTCTTTAATAAAAATCAAAGTTCTCTTAATTTTACACACCACATTTTATAACCTTCATTTACTATTATCTATTTCCAAATATAGTTATTTATTAAATCTATGGTTAAATTGGAGCTGCGAGATATTGAGTTTATAAATCAAAATAAAGTAAAGACTATTAATCTATTTTCTAAGAAAAAGCATTTTCATAACCTATCAATTTCCCTGTGCTTTCAGTGATTTTTAATTAATCTTTATCTATCTCAACTAATATTGATTTTGAGCCTAGTATAAGTTCAAAATTTTTTGATTAATATGATCCTCCTAATAATATAAATTAATTTATTGTTAGCTCAGTAATTGTAAATTAAACTAGTAAGTTTTCATCTGACAAATCTTAATTTTCTTTATTTGATATAGTTTCTGGAGTCTTCATATTCTACAAATCATATTTCTTTATTAAGACGAAATACTTAAATCCAGTATATTTTTTAACTTCACCTTGAAGAATCGTTTCACATGAATATTTTACAAAGATTTCATAAAAAAATGTTCCAATTAATATAAACGAGCCTTAATGTTTTTGATTGATTTTTTCATAAAAAGTATTTTATTTCAAGAAAATTTTTTCTGGAACTTGATTATCAGCATTTCCAATATAATAGCATATTTTAAAATATAATTTGGAATCTTTTACGACACAAACAATAAATTGATTTTATTGTGTATTATAATAAACAAAGTATTTAACTTAATTAATATTTATAGGGTTTTATTAATTTTCCAAATATAATTTAGTCATCTCCACTTTATTATTACTATTTATTATTCCAATCATATTATATTAAAAATTTGAATCTTCATTACAAGTAGTTTATAATGCATCTTCTTAATAAGATTTATACATGGGCTTATTTTGATTTTCAAAAAGATTTTTATCCGATTAATATTCATTTTTTAAAACTTTTAAGGCATTATACTAAAGATAGTAGAATTGTTCCTCTCTCTTAGTTTAGGCAAAATATTTACAATATTCTTCATATTTCTATGGATCCATATCCTCGTGTTCATAATAAGCTTTGTTTTTCCTTTTAAAAGAATAATCTATTAATGAATTGTTTATAGAAATAGTCAGCTTCATATAGTTTTAAAAACTAAGTGGACTTTATTCAGATAGCAAGGGAATTATAATTAAACAATGTTGAGAAATTTTTTCTAATTACATCACTAATTTCTGTAAGAAATATTTTTCAAAATCTGTTTCACCATCAATCTCAATCAATAATACAATAATTTTTGGTTTGAACCTTTTAATTTTTTCTTTTATGAAATATCTGTATAAAAGTTCAATTTCATTTGTAATTTTTTTCTAATCATTCAGATATTTTAGGTCTATAAAATATTGATTATTCATAAGAAAATTTTTGTTTGGTTATTTTTTGCTGCTGATTGTATGATCATTGAATATCAAGTTAAAACTTTATAAGTTTGTACATCTGTAATCCTAATAATTAGTGTCAGTCAATTTTTATTAAGCTATTCCAATATACGAAAGTTTCAAATCTACACTCTTTTTGGATTTCTCTTATCTATCATTGAAGATCTGTAATGTTGAATTTATTAGAGATAAAATTTTATTATTATTTAGTGTTTGATGACAATAATAATTTGCTAATTAAACAATCTAAGATGTGGAGCCTTTATAAATATTATCGAAGACTTAATAAAGGCTTAATATGAATTGCTCTTCCAATTACTTATCATATTTCATACTTGATGGTGTAATCTGAAATTCCATCATCTCTGCTTTTTTATTTTCTAAACAGTTTTTCAACTATTGAGCTTCATCCCCTAGTTCATCTGTACTAAGGGTTTTCCGATTAATGATTAATTTTTTGTTCTTGTTGTAAAGTTAACTTACATTCAATATATAATTTGTAAGTATGTTGGTAATGGTTTCTATTTCTATTGAGGATTTTTCGCAACAATATTTAAACTAATCTTAATATTCACCTAATGGTATTATTTGGAAGAAAGACTAAAAGTTAAAAGAAGTGTCTTCTTTGTTTTTTCTTTCAGCAAAATAATTCTAGCTAAATTTTTATTGATTTTAATAATTCAGAATGTTGGAGGACATGTTTGTATTAACTAATTGGATACTATTTTGAGCTGATTACATCTAAGTTTAGTTTGAATAATTATAATAAAATTAATAATAAATTTAGAATTTCAGAAAGGCTATTGAATCTAAAAATTTTTCTATTTAATAAGTGTCTTACTATTAGAATTTTAATTACAATATTAATCTAATCGAATTGAGAAAATAGATATAGATCATAATCTTAAAATTTCCTTAATACATCCTAATCCGAAGTTTAATTTTCTAATTTATCTGATGATTTATTTTCGTTTTCTTCTTGTAGAATCACTTCAATTTACTTTGATTAATCTATTCATAATGAAAATTTGGTTTTTATTTCTCTCTTAGTTTATTTCGAATTTTAAACTTCAAAAGATTAAAAGCCTGAGTGAAATGGACTCTATATCCAAATATAATTACTATTTAGGAAGGATATAAATATGATTTTGTTTAAGTTTTAATTTTATCAACTTAATCATCTTGTATATTTAGTTTGAAATTTTTAAGTTCAATAAATTAGTGAATCCCTAAAATTACAGGAAGAGTGTTGATATTGGATAAAGATAATTATGCAAGGTTTTCTAAATAGAATTTTCAAAGGGAAATAAATCGATAATTTTTGTCTTAAAGAATTTAAACTAGTTATTTTAGTCATTTATTATTTAACATGAAAACAAGTAGTTTTTTTTTTCAAATTAAATATAAGGGTACAATTAGTTATATGAATTGAGAGTCTTATTTTATATATATATATTACAATGTCTTTTTTCTCCAATAGTATTATTAATTTCATAGAAAGTATTTAAGATTTTGGAAATGAAAAAAGAACAAACTTTGATAATTTATAAAAGAAAGCTATTATTATTTATATTACTTGTGCTGAAAATATTTAATAAAGAATATTTGAGTACCTATCAAGTTTACAAAAAACTAATAGTTTTATAATTTTGATTTATTCAAAACTAAATCAAGTTTTCTTATTCCAAATTACATAATAATATACTACTTCAACATTAAAAAAATAGGTTATTATTTATGTAACTCAATAGTATGCAAATCAAAATCTATCATATCAATAAATGATAAAATTTGATTTTTTTGATTTAATCTATTTATATCATCATCATTTATATAGATCCATAATTTCTTTCATTTAATTATTCATCAATATTCAATCGAAGCTTAATCAATGGTTTCTCATTAAGATAGAGACTTTTCTCTTTTTTTCATTTGTTTTAATAAATTTTATTTTTTCATATACATATGAAACTTTAACAATCTTTGATATATAAAATCATTTCTAAGGTTGTTACAAATATTTATATTAATATTATTATGGATACAATTGATATTATTGGTAATCATAATATTGATATTGATAATAAGGATAGTAATATTATTGATTTTTTTACTCTTACATTTGATATTTGTATTATCTCAAGGCTTATTCACTTTCATCAATCACTGTGAAATCATTCAAAATGCTTTTTTATCCGAAAATTCTTCAAATATCTTCATCATTTCCTTTCCAGTTTCCCAATTAAGATATACACCATCTCTTGATCTAGTTACTTCTATATTGTCACTACATAAATATATAAACAATTCTAACCTGTTTCTCAAATGTTCAAAATATTTGTTTGGTACATCTTTTACATAAAGCCATTATACATTGAAATGTCCCTTCCATTTCTTATCTCCCACCAATATTGAAAACTCTCTTCTTTATATCCAGAAGTTAACTTTGCTAATCCAACAAATTGTCCACTCCTTACTACACTAAAAAACAAATAAACTGACATTCCATCTTATTAAGCTTCTAAATATTTTGCATTCAATTTCTCATTATTTTCTTTACTAGATGTCCAAATTCCATATTTTATAGACTATACTCTAAATTATAATTATGACTTTATGTATATCATCATCATTATTGCTACGAAGTATATATGTATAAGCATTTTCAGTATCTGCTAAATGTCTCTCATTATAATTTATTTACTTTAAAACAGGTATCAATTTTGATGCCTATTCTAAGTTTGTGTAATCTTAACATGAAATATATGGAACTTTTAAATCTCTTTTATTTCTAACATATGGTTCAAAATGATTTTTCATTAATTTTTATTAAAATTTCAATAATTATATAAAGTATTACATTATTTTTATTTTCTAATTTAATTCCTTTGTAATTTGTTATTTTTTAATAAATTTATCAAATTCATATAAAACTTTATCTTTTTAATATTCTTATTGTAATAATAAATCAAATTTAATTGATGGCTTATAAAAATACATAAAAACTAAATACTAATATAAATTAATTTTAAATCAACTAAATTTATTCAATAACTATTTGCTATTGATTGTAGAGTATTAAGCATATGTTCATATTAATTTTTTAAATCACGAGAACTCTATATAAATTATTCACTATTCAGTTTTAATTCATCATATTTACTCTACAAACATCCATATTTATCTACTTATTATTGGATTTAATCTTACTAAGTTTAAATTAATTGTTCATATCTTTAAATAATAATTATATTAAAATACTTTATTAAAATATTTGTATTTGTCTCATAAATCTCATTATTTATATTCTTTTATTAATCCAATTCCGCATTTGATTATTCCTTATCACATTCATATTATTTTAATTTCAATAATAATTACTAATTTAATTCTTACAATCTCTATGCATATTTCTTATTCTCTTTAAGCTAATCATAACATTCGTTATATTTTCTTTCCCAATCTTTGCATTATTTTTTTATATCTTAGAATCCCTCACTATTGAATTCTTTCCTAGTCGGAGTAATTGACTTTTAACAGTTTTTTTATAAATTATCTATTTATTTCTACTTTTTAGCTAAATCAATCTATAAGTTTTAAATTATAGCACTCTTCTCCTTAACTTCTTTTTCCAAACATTTTAATGCTTCTCTTGTACCTGATAAACGCATTTCTAAGGCATTAATTTATTTATTTGCTTAGTCTACATTTTTTAAAATTGCCTATTACTTTAAATATCCACAATAGTGCAACTCCTTTTGTCTAAGTAATTATTTATGGAATCTTATAAGTTATCTATAACAGATTCTATAATAAAATTCAAATTTTTTAACCTGTGTTTTAAGGGCATTCTATTTACTTATGTGGTTCGATATGATTGGTTTATTCTTCATCAGTCTCTTCATCTATTTTTGTTAGATCCTCTTTATCCATTTTAAAATTATGAATATTATCATCATGATCTTCATATTCCTTTTCAACTCTTTATCTTTTTTAACTTAGAAAAGTATAAGAATAAATATATACTTCAATAAGTTTTGTAATTCTTATTCTAAAATCCTATTTTCTTCTTCAATTTATTTCAAAAAATTAGAATTCATTTGTTATTTAATTTTTGTAAAACATAAATAACATACTCAATCTTATTTAATATAATTTCCTTTTGAAGTTCTCCAATAATATGATAAAAAATCTATCTATACTGAATAATTTTAATGGATCTATTAATAAAATAAAACTATACTATTTTCAATCCTTCACATTCATAAAAATTGCTTATTAACTTTTAATAATCTTTAGAACTTTCAAACTCTTAGCTAATAACTCGTAAACTATTCTAAATATTAGTTAACATTAATAAAAAATGCCAAAGTCCATTCCTAGTAGTATTTATAGGAGTAAAAATAGATCTGTCAGGATAAGTAAGTACATAAATATTCTATGATAAATATTATATAATACAATTGATAGTCCTCTATTTTATAGTTCAGTGATAAATTATTTAGGTGGCGATAATACTCCTAATTAATTTGTTTAACATCCCTAATAATAAATTTATTGAAAATACTTCAAAGAATAGTAAAGTAGGTTTATTTTAAAAAATAATATCGTTTAATTATAAACCAGTTCCTGTTTGTGCTATATTGATTTAAAATAAATTCTTAATCACTTAATTTACCGACAGAATTTGATATCTAATATCATTTCCACTTTCAACAAATGTTGCAAAATTAGGTGAAGATTAAGCTAAAAAAAAGATCCAGTCTATTGGACTAGAATGGTTTGATAATATTAATTATCCACCTTTGTCTTAAATTGGTATTTAATTTTCAATTTTATAAAATCCACAGGTAAACAACATTAATTTGCCTATCAATTTATTTAATGCATCTATTCTAATAGTATTCAAAATCTTGAGTAATAAAATAAGAATAAATAAAAGAGGAATTCTAATCAATAGCAATATAGATCCTAAGGTCTATTTAACATTTTGAGATATAATTTACAATATGGAGTAAAATAATAAGAGGGGATAACTTTTAATTAACAAAGGCTGGTACAAATAAATTGATTCCCGTATGAGGATCTGCATATGCTCTAAATTTCTCCATTTGTGTTAATTAATTAATTAATTAATTATATAATAAAAAAGAAAAAGAAATTATTTCATTTAACTTAAAATTCACTGTTATTTTATCTTGGTCGTCCTTCATATTTATAGGCTTAAACTACTAATGAAGATTATCTTTTATCTAACTTGTATTCATTCAATTTTTATTTTAAAGAAATTAAAATCTATTACTTCTTTTTGTATTTTTGCAAAATCAATTATTTTTTAGTAATTCCATAATTCCCTTCTTCATTTATAATTTTTAATAAAGCCATTTAACTTTAGACTGATTCTTTAGATTATGCAATTTACTATTATATGTCTCCAATTTCTTTTTATTTGCTTATAATTTCTAGAGTGTTTTAAATAAATTATATACTTTATTGTTAATATACTCTAGATTTTTATGCTTATAATTATTGAAATTTATTAATTAATTATTTAATTTCATTCATTTATTGTTTAATGTTGTGAATTTCAAATTCATTGCCAATTTAATATTCTGAATTAATAATATTACTATTATTATGTTTTTGTTTAGTTAAAAATTATTGCATTAATTAAACACTTCCAACAGTTGGAGATGCTATTCGTTATTACTTTAATTTGACTTCTAATTATGAAAATAGACATTATAATTATTCTTGACATTTTTGTATTTTATTATTTGAGTTGAATTAGAAAGTAAGACGGAGAGTACCTGTAATTTATTTTTTATCTGAGAAACTATACCACTCATTTAAATTGTTTTATTATAATTCTCTTAAATCTAAGGAAAGAGATCCTATTGCCATATTCTAATCGTTAACAATAATTTCTATTGCACTCATACTCAATTAGAAGGATTGATTCCATTTCGGATTTAAGTTTTCATTTGATTTAGTTTCGGAAGTAAAAACTTGATTTCCTTACAAAATTTTAATGCATCTATTTAGTTTTTTTAAGTTACATCAACGCATTACGTTTTTAATATGATATAAATCTAGCTTCATGTAATAATAATTACACTGTTGAATAATTATTTTATTCGAAATAATTAGAGAATGATGTTTCTCTAAACATGAAATTTTAATTTTAATTTAATTTTAATGAAATAGTTAGACTCTCGTTTACCTTCAGCAATACATAGTAGACGTATACTTCAATAGTTCACTGCAGCATTAGATATTAGTAGAATCAATTTGAAATCTCGTTCTGAAGTTAGATGCAAAACAGAAGGAACAATACTCAAAACTGAACATGGTACTTGTACTACTGAAGATGAATTTTTACCAATATTTGGAAGTGTTGATTTATGGTCAGTTTTGGGTTAAAAGGATTTTTATTTTACTTAATCTCCAATAGAAATTAAATTTTTACAACAAGCAGAAATTGAAATAAATTTAACTTTTATGGACATTCAAACAATGAAAACAGAAATAGAGAGTGGATATATTACAAGGAAAGGAGAATTACGTTTTAAATAGATTTAAATATTAAAATAAACTATATTATTTTACATAACTCCAAAATAGAGTCAATAATGTATATACATTTGTTTGATATAAGGAATGTAATCAAATATGGAGGTATAATAAAATTTTAAAAATTTTTTACTGAATATTTGGAGATATGAAACTAGAAAATTATGTGCTGGTTGTTATTTTGAATTTATTCATATCTTAGTTTGGGATTATATAAAATAATCAACATGGATAATATCTGGATAACTTCTTGAATTGTAACATATACGTTCATGTTAAAATTTTAACTATTCTAATACAATATATAGAGGTAAAAAAATTAGAAGAGTTTTATTTACCAATAATGAGAATTAGGTAAAGATCAAGAATCTACCATAAATGAAATCATTCCATTAAAAGAAATTGATTATTGAAGATAAAATAAATTTTGTAATGGATTTTATAAAACCTATAACATAAGAATAAGATCGAATAAATGATGTCGTAGTAGTTAGAAAGACCTAGCTCAGACCAAAATCAAGCGTTGAAAAAGTGAAGAAAAGAAATTAAAATTTAATAACAAAAATGTTCACTCCTAAGGCTAATTAAATTAGTATTAAAAATAATATTTATAAATGATTTCGTTGCCTTCATTTATCAAACATCAATTTGGTATCCCTGAAAAACTCTTAAAGCAAAGAACGAAAATGATTATAGATACAGATTCCGGAGGTGATGATATTCATGCATTGTTGACAGCATTTGATTTAGCAGCCAAGGCGAATATAGATATTATTGGTATCACTTGCATAAAGTAAAATACATATGTAATTCCAAAGTGGAAATTCTTAAATTGAAGACGGAATTAAAAACATTACTATTGTCTAAAAGATTGCAGGAGTTACAATTCCAATATACAAGGGATGCGATAGAAACTTGAAATAAAAAATCACTTTGAGTTCTAAATTTTTTGGTGATGACGGATTGAGCGGTCATTAAGAGAAATATATAAAAGAACTCAATCTAACATAATATCCATTACAACCAGAACATGCTGTTGATTTTTTGATAGAAAGTGCCTTTAAATATAAAGATGAATTATTAATAATATGTTTGGGAGCTCTTACAAATATAGCCTGTGCGATGATGAAAACAGCAGATTTTGAGGATCATTTAGGATTATTAGTTAGTTTATGTGGTAACATTTTAGGGTTAGGTTTTATGAATAATGGCGTTGCTGAATATAATGTACATACAGATCCTGAAGCTGCTCATCTTGTCTTTAAAGTATTAGCTAAGAAACTTATTGTCATTCCTTATGAAGGAGTTATTTCAGTATCAGATTTTACAGTATTCTAATATATAATTCCAGATTACTAAAGTTTTTGAATAAGATAAAACAATTAAAGGCAAATTTATTAAAGAAATATATGAGGGAATGAAGAACACTAATAATAGATATGATATTTAGGATCCTTTATGTATTCTAGTGGCTACAATGCCAAATATTATTACAGAATTTGTTGAAAGACCTTGTAATGTAATCTTAGAGGGAGAAGGAAGAGGAATGATTTCAGTCAAATGGTTGGAATAGGATCCATCAGCAAGTACTTATATAAGATTAATAATATAAGGTTTTGTGACTTTCATCTTAAAAGTAAATGAGAATCAATTAATCTAAACTCTAAGCACTGTTGTAAATTGATTCAGGGATATATTAAAATACAAATAAATAAATCTATTTATTCTTATAATATGCTTTTAATTACTTTAAATTATTCTATATTATTTGAAACATATTAATTATCTTAAATTATGAACTCAAAACTACTTTACCAAAAAGTCTTATTATAATTAGATTTTCTGTATTAGCACTTTCATTATTAAAATTTTATGAATCATTATTCTTTATTTGACTATCTCTTCTATTTTTACTAAATTGATAATTATTATTCGTTAAATTTTTATCTTCTTTTATGCAATTTTTAAGCACTGCAAAGCTTAATTAAGAAACAGATCCTAATTAAAAAATTACAACATTAGAGAGTAATAACTTTATTAAACATAGATAATATCAATAAAATAATTTATGAATAAGATGGATTAATAACATAAGGTAAATATTTTGAAGATATTCATAAAATCGAGCAATAAATCAACTTATTATAAAACAGAATTGATGATTATGAAAATTGTGGAAAATATAAATCATCTTATAACAATAATTCCTAATTATCATATCAAATCAAATAACTTGAATCACGGATGATAGAAATGGACAACTAGATTTTAAATTCTAAAACATAACCTAGAAGACCTGAAATTCTTTAAGTTGAAAATACATTCAAAAAAAATATGAACACTGTTAGATTGGAAGTACAATAAGAATACAAAAATATTTATAAAGTATAATTTTTCCTTTATTTAGGAAATGAATGGTTTAAGATGCGACTTAGATTATGTTATCAACAGTTAAGTAAAGTAAAAAATTACTAATAAAATTAAAACTTAGAATATTAATCTGGACAATAATAAATTATTATTAATTAATTTATTAGAATTAGAAACTTTTATTGAAGAACTAAATTTATACGAAAATTAAAACACTCAACGATTTCTTGAGGAATTATTAGTGTGCGATTAAGAAAAAGCTAAATCTCTTAATTATTAATTGGCTGGAACTAAAAGGAAATATTTAAGTGAAATTAAAAAAATAGAACACAAATTTAAGATATTAGCTGAATTAGTACAACCTCAATCCCCTTAAGAAAAATATACAATATAATTAAATTAATAAATGAATCAAATAGTTTAGAGATTGCATAAAAATATTGATATGTTACTATTAAAAATTAGTGAATAATTACGATGAAATATAAATCACTCTTAATATTTCTCAATTAATTATTATTAAGTACTTATTATTTCTAGTAATTAATACATAGTTTCTTCAATCGGTAACT
The DNA here is from genome assembly GCA_000733375.1 of Paramecium sexaurelia. Lineage (NCBI taxonomy): Eukaryota > Ciliophora > Oligohymenophorea > Peniculida > Parameciidae > Paramecium > Paramecium sexaurelia. The sequence continues at coordinate 430,799 of JPFM01000013.1, forward strand.
CTAAAACCATTTGTTTATAAACATGAAATTTTTTTCTCTTTTACATTCTTATGATTGCAGTTATTACAATTATGATTTTCTTCAAGATAGTTTTTTATTCATTTTAAGAAGACTCTGATTATATTATTTGATGATTTAAATTTCTAACTCTAAAAATGTAGATAATAAATGTTTCAACAATCTAAGTTAGAAAAATATTAATTTCTTAAATTTTTATAAATTTACTAGTTCTAAGAATATCCTATTTAACATTGCTTTGATAAAAATTATTTTAACTGTTCCTTTTGCTACTTAAAATAGTATTATTTGCATTATTATTATTGTTGTAAAAATTTAGATTATTATTATTATTGCTTAATAATAAAGTATCTTGTGTAGAGACATTAAATTAATATTGAAGTTTGATTTACTGTTCTAACATCTAATTATATTTATTAATTAATGTATCAAATTGTTTTATAAGTCTATTATATTTAGATTAATTATTGATATCTAAATTAATATCATAATATTCTTTAAGTAATATAATCAATTAATTAGTTTCATTATTAATATAATTAAGATGAATGCAATAATCATTTAAAAATCTTTTGATAATTTATTAAATTTCATTCTTATTAGATAAGTCTATTTGTTATGTCTTGCTTATAATTTCTTCTTACAAAATATTTTATTATTAATTGATAAATTAATTGTTTTATTAGAATTGCAATAATAAATTTTATTTTTCAGAGAGTAATATTAGATTATCCTTCTATAAATCATTAACTTATTTCTATAAAATGCTAATAGTGTTTTCTTGTTCAACAACTTATTTCTTTCTAATTTTTGATCTTTCATGATATTTATTAGCCAATCCAATAAGCTTTTCTCTTTCAGTTTTTAATTTAGTTAATTCATCTAAACTTAATGAATAGTCTGAATTCTTGTTTTACATAGTTGCTTCATAGTTAATAATTCGGTCTTTCATAATGTCATATTCTTTGACTAAATCAGAATATTGCAATCTTAATTGAGTATTTTATTAAGTAAGTTATGAACTGATTTAAATTAGTTATTTAATTCTTTTTTCCAAAGAATTCACTTTAATTCTATATTCCTATTCTTAAAATTCTTATCTTTTTGAAAGCATTTAGAGAATGCTATTAAAATATTGATCATTTTGATTATTTTCATTGGAGTAAAAATTTTCAATAGAATCCCCTTAAGTGAAAACAGTGTTACTCTTTTCTCTATTGGAAGGAGATTTTTAAGGTTAGGATTAATATTATTTCATTAAATAAATAGATAAATTAAAATGATGAAGAGATGAATAAATTAAAGTATTTTTAACGTGAGAAATACATAATCAAGTAAGAAATGAAGTTAGAGAGTTATGACTAAAATGAAAAGTGATATAGTTAATAAAAGCTTAATAAAAATTGATTAAATAAAATAAATGATTGGCAAATAAATCTTTCGTGCATTCTCATCTACCACAGCTCCTTATGTATGGGTTAATAAACATACTAAAGTGATTTGTTAAGGTATCACTGGTAATTAGGTATATTATGATATTAAATATTAGGGTACCTTCTAAACAGAACAAGCTTTAAACTATTTCACAAAAATGGTTGGTGGAGTGTCACCAAAGAGTAAAAATATAAGTAATATTATTTAGAGGCTGGAAGTACTCATCTTGGCTTACCTGTATTTAAGAATTGTTAAGAAGCTAAACAAAGCACAGGATGTGATGCCTCAGTTATTTATGTTCCTCCTCCTACAGCAGCAGCTGCTATCATTGAAGCAATTGAAGCTTAAATTGGTTTAGTGGTACAATTACTATTTATCAATTAAGGTTGTTATTACAGATGGAATCCCCTAACATGATATGATTAAAGTTAAACATGCATTAAGATCTTAATCAGTCACACGCGTAATTGGTGTATGATTATAATCTATGTCTTTTAGCCTAATTGTCCAGGAATTATCAAACCAAATGAATGTAAAATTGGTATTATGCCTGGATACATTCATTAAAATGGAAAAATTGGAATTGTTTCTAGATCTGGTACTCTTACATATGAGGCTGTTGATTAAACAACAAGAGCTGGACTAGGATAATCAACTGTTGTTGGAATTGGTGGGGATCCATTTAATGGAACTAATTTCATTGATGTTTTAGAAAGATTTATGGTTGATCCTGAAACAGAAGGTATCATTTATATACATTTTAGGAATCGTTATGATTGGAGAAATTGGAGGAGAGAATGAAGAAATGGCAGCTGAATGGATCAAAAATAATAATCCTAAAAATAAACCAGTTGTTGGTTTTATTGCTGGTATCACTGCACCACCTGAAAGAAGAATGGGACATGCTGGTGCTATTGTATCTAGTAATATTACTAATTTATTCATTCATTAGAGGGCAAAGGAAGTGCACCTGAAAAAATTAGAGCATTAGAATAAGCTGGAATCAGAGTTGTGAAATCACCAGCTTAAATTGGCAAAACTATGTTGGAAGTTATGAAAGAAAGAGGCTTAGCATGAGTATCATTTAATTTTAACAATATTTATTAATTCATAATTCAACCATTATTATTATTATATGCTTTCTTCTTTTCAAAAAGATTTATCACCTACAACTTTAAGATTGACTAAATTATATAATGTTAATACAATTAAAAAGTGTACTAATAGAAAATTATAAAAATAGTTATTATTAATCTATTAGTTTATTAATCTTAATTATTTAACTTTTATTTTATCGTGTGCTTATTTTTCTCTTATATGAATGAAATTATAAATTTTAGTTATGATTATCAACTATTTCATAACCCCTTTAAAAATAATTAATAGTTAAATTTGTGTAGAATATTTTAATATTATATAAAATTGTTAATTAATATCTTAATATAGTATTTAATATTTATATGTTTTTTATTATATATAAATTAGCATTTAAATAAATGATCATTTCAATATTTAAATATTCGTTTGATGATTTATCTTATTGTTCTTTCATAAATAATTAGCATTTTATATTTTATTATAAAAAATAGATAATTTGACAAAGATATCAAAAATACTAAGTAAATCAACAAGTATGTAATCTGTATTTGAATGCTCGAATCTTTGTTAAAGTTACGTCAATCATTCTTATATTTTGATAATAATTAATGATATTATTATTATGATAAAATTGATTATTGACTTTTGTAAAGATGGAGATATCAAAAATATGCAATGATTTATAAATATTTTAATTCAATATTGAGTATCAAATAATATATAATACTTATATTTTCTTTAAAATGATTTAAAAATTGAGAAGAATTATCTATTCTATTAATGACTTATGAAGAGGAGCGAATAAGTTTTTAAAAAAAAAATTATAAAAATTATTGGGAGATGGAGAATTATTATTGTGATTTATTTAAATAAATTAAATAAAAGTAAAAATGGCGCATATAATTATTATTTGATGCTAAAAAAATGAATTTTTTAAGAGAAATTTGATTGGCTAATTTTTTCATCATTTGGATTTTGATCTGATATACAACCTCCAGTTTTTAATTATAATAATTATAATTCAAAATAAACAAATATGGCTGGAAAATCAGGAAAAGGAATCGGAAAAGTTAGTGCAAAAAGACATGCTAGAAAACCAAATAAAGCTTCAATTGAAGGAATTACAAAACCTGCTATTAGAAGATTAGCTAGAAGAGGAGGAGTTAAAAGAATTTCATCATTCCTCTATGATGACTCAAGAAATGTTTTAAAGAGTTTCTTGGAAAACGTTGTTAGAGATGCCATCACATATACTGAGCATGCTAGAAGAAAGACTGTCACTGTTATGGATGTTGTTTACTCATTAAAGAGATAAGGAAGAACCCTTTATGGATTTGGTGCATGAGTTTTATTTTCATTCAGGATTAATTAATTTACCTTAACTTCCTTTTTAAATAAAGTTCTTTTCTTGAAAACACTTGTCTCTCACTTTTAGTTAAAGAAAAAATTATTATTTTATTACTATTTTATTGGATTCAAATAAAAATCTAAAATAATGACTATCATAATATTCTTTTGTTTCTATCAACTATTTATCTATCTTATCAATTGATTTCCTTATGCTCTTAAATGGATTTTAAAATTTAAGGAGCCAAATAAAGCTTACTTTTTATTGGCTAGATTAAATTAATTTGGAATAATTAAACAATTACCAATTCATTATAGAAGCAGTAAAAATTAAGTAACAAGTTGAAGTTAATAAATGAATTGAAAGAAACAATATATCTAATTAGAATTTGGAATACTTTAAATTTTTTATTTTGAAGATTTTTTTGTATTTCTAGGAAAAGCATTTTAATAATCTGAAAATCTTAATGACAATTATTATATCTAACAATGTGATTAAATTATTTAACCTTATACAAATCCTTAAATTTTTTGCTTGGTTAGTACTAAAGAAGTGAAAATGGTGAAAAAGGAGAGAAATTTTTTAAATTTATGTATATAACTAGGAATTAAGTATAATAAAATGAATTTAGCTTATTAGTTAATTAGATTAAACAAGTTAGAAATTATTTGTCCTGTAGCTTAGACCTAATACAATTGAGATGGAATATTAGAATTAGAATAGGATAGCATTTCAAAAGAATTATTTGAATTTTAGTATATTGTATGAAAATACTTAGAAAAAAACAAAAAATTTATTTTTAATTAAATCTTTTTCAAAATGAAAACCCATGTCGAAGTCTCAAGTTAAAGAAGAAAGGGTAGAAGAGCCCATTTAGGAGCACCATCAAACATCAGATATAAATTAATGAGTGCTCATCTTTCAAAAGATTTAAGAAAGAAATACAATGTTAGAGCATTACCTGTTAGAAAAGATGATGAAGTCACAGTTGTTAGGGGTATATTAATAAAATTGAGAATAGGCACACATAAGGGAACAAAGGGTAAGGTTTCATCAGTTTACAGAAAGAGATGGATTATTTAAATTGAGAAACTCACAAGAACAAAAGCCAATGGTAAATAAATAATTTTTATTTTAGGAATGCCATATTAAATCCCAATCAGAGCATCATAATGCATCATTACAAAACCCTACCTTAATGAAGACAGAAAATAATTGTTAGCAAGAAAAGCATCTGCCAAAGTCTCAACAAAAGGAAAGGGTGAGAAACATACCACTGAAAGCACTAAGAAAGCTGATTGATTTATTAAATATAGAAGTACATTAGAAATATTTTTTGTTTGCTACGTTATAAATAATTAAAGGAAAATACATATGTTTAAAATCATTATTCATCATCTTCTAACTAAAATCCATTAAATTTTTTTTAATTTTCCAAATTTGGAAAATGTTTCTCAAAATTTTTGGCTAAATTCAATACTTTTGCTGCTAATTCTATTAACTAATCTAAATCAACCTAAATAATTAAAGCAATGTCCTTGATCTTTAAATTAATAAAAATAAATACTTAATTATCAGCATTAAAAGTAGAATCTAATTGTTCAACAATTTTAAAGCCAGCAAAAATTTAAGCAGCTGCTAATAAAGTATAATTAGTATTGCCACAGATTTCATAATCATAAAGTACCATTTTAGAGAGATATAAACAAAGTTTCTTTAGATATTTGTAATTTTTCTCATTTAATCTATCTTCAATAAAGCAGTTTATTAGAATAAGATTATACATATCATAAAGTGTACCACCAACGAGATCAAAACTTATAGTTTATAAAATTTCACTCTCCTTCTTTTTAATTTATTCTGTTGATGAGCAATTTTTTCATGAACAACAGATAATTTAATAGGATTAATATCTTCATATTTAGACGCAATAAACATTGAAGTTACACCACAAAGATGTAAATCTGATACTTCTAATCTTTTTCACTTTTTGCAAAGTACAAATCCATAATTCTGACTGCTACAAAGAATGTTTAATCAGTGCATTTATATGATCATAAAACCTCTACCATCCAATCAATCATTTTCGCTCTTAAAATGCTTGGAATAGAATGAATTTTTAGCCACTCTAATGGTGTAGATTTTTTCTAATTAAATTTTATTAATAAGTACTTCTTATTCTTTTAAATGGAAAAATGTGTCATATGTATAAAATTTTTATAGATTTTATTATCTTAAGTAGTAAGGTCAAATTTTTGTTTAATATTAATTGAAGATAATTCTTAAGTAAGAGTATAAAGCTTAGTTGTCATTACTTTATGTTATGGTACATTCTCCTTATCTTCTAATACATCTTGATTTAGAGATCTGTTTACTTTTTCCTAATTTTATATTTTTCTTCTTAAGTCATTATTACAATTTTGCATAGATTTATTAATTTATTGAGTGTCTTGATCTCAATTAGATATATATTACCTTCATTATACGATAAAGCTAAATTTCATCTTACAGGGTCTTTGTTTTCTAAATATGTTTTAGTTATTCTTTTTAGAGGTAATTATTATTGATTTTCTGTTGCTCCACTAAGAGATCTGTTATATTTAATTTCCATTATTTATACGTTAAAATAATTAACGTTGTGCAAAATTAATAATATATATTTCAAGTTATATGTTAAATTTCTGTAGTGATGTTCTTTTATTGGTTTTTCAATTATAAATTAATATATATAATTAATCTATTATTTTAGATGATTTGATAGATTAAAAAATGTAATTATTAATTCTTATCTACTAATATTCATATTAATAATAAAATTATTTTATGCTTTCATTAACATATATTTATCAATAATTAATACATAATTTTATTTTGAAATAAAGAATAAAATATTTATTTTTTGAATATCATCTACATATATATTTAATTATATTTATTTTATTTATTCAAACTCATGCTTCAATGTCTAGTTTTACTATTTTTCTTATCGACTGGAATTACTGTTGTTGATATTGATTTAGACTACCTTGAAAAAGATGAAATTTTTAAATTAGAAGACTCTGAATATTTTATTAATCAAAGTATTTCTAATGCAACTTTCGAAATGATTGTAAGTTCATATGATGTTGCGAGGTTCATCTTTTTTGAGTAAGTACACATTTTTAAGTAGAATTTAATTTGAAAATCCTAAAGATGGAAATGTCAATTTTCTTTCAACAGTATGTAAAAATGAATTAACCATCTTAAAAAATGGGACCATCATAACTACATATGTCGATTTAAATGGTTTTTAACTTCATAAATCCTATCATTATATAGTCATTCCTGCATATTCCTTTAATAGCAGAGATAAATTCTTAATTAGTAATTTTATTACAAATGATAGACGGTCATATTAATACTTTTTTAAAATATAAAAATTATCAACAAAACCCTGTCCTAATGGTTGTAATTAAAATTCTGGAGTTTGTGTTGATGGAATATGTTTATGCAATAAAAATAAAATAGACTTAGATTGTTCTAAAGATGCTATATCAGTTTAACTTGATTAAAAGATCTATGTAGAAGTGTATGGAACTTAATATTTTTAATTTGAATAGGAAATATAATTAGATCATATATAATTAAATATTAGTTTATCAAATAACTCAACACAATAATAAACTGAAGTGTCTCTCTATTTACACTTTGAGGATTTTGAACTTGGTGCTCCTATTACATTAGATCAAAATTATAATTTAACAAAAGAAAAAAATTCAATTAAAAAAAGATTAGATATATCAAAACTTAACTACAACTAAAAAATATAAAGGTAATTTTATAAATCCTATACAGATTCAATCGTCTCCTCATTAAATTAGTTACCAATGTAAAATCTCCTTTGTATTTTGAAATTTCCAAATTTGAACTTGAAAGTTCTGAAGATGAGGTTGCCAAAAGATTAACTATTATTTTATTGTTAATTGGCTGTATTTTTGGTCTCTTCGGAATTGCATATATCATTTACAGGTGTAGAAACAGATGCGCGTACATCAACAGATTCTAAAATCCTCAAGTACATCCATAAGGAACTTAAGATTCAAAAATTGAACTTAAATAATTAGAATAATCTATGCTTAAAGCTTAAAGAGAAGAACATAATGCAAATAATTTTGAATGCTCAATATGTTTAGAGGATGATGAAAAAATAGAATTGAGACTAACCTAGTGCTAACATTTATTTCATGTTAAATGCCTCCATGTTTGGCTATTACACAAAAGTGAGTTAAGTTGCCCTATTTGTAGAGATAAAATAAATTTAGAAATAATCTCTTATCAATAAAGAGGATTAATTATGTCTAAATGTTAATCATCTCATAATCTAAGTTAAAATTAATCATATTGATACTATGAATTATAAAAAATATAAATTAATTAAATATTCATGTTAATATCAATGACTAAACTCAATTAAGATTTCATTGTAATTCTATTTATCGTAAAGTTTAGCGATGTGCCCTCTAAAGTTAAAGAATCAATTTGTAAATAAGAATAAATTTAATTTTTAATATTCAAAGCTTATATTTTTTTAAATATGAGCCTTTAAAAATCTAACTTTTGTATTTTAAAGTCTTAATTGATTAAATTAAAATCAATATTTGATTAAATTAAATTGAAGCTATCTCCATTTATGAATTTTAATATTCAGTATTAATTTAAAAAATTTCTTAATTAATCAAATATAAGTAACATTTAGTATGTTTGTTTATTATTTGTAAATAGTTGTGAACTTCATATAAATCTGAATCAAAACTGATTAAGATAATTTGATGATATTAATAATAAAAATATAAATTCAATCATCATTTTCTTTATTTTAAAGTTTAATGAAATTGGGTTATTGTTAATCATCAGAAACTACTTTTAATACTTAAGAATGCACTATTGTGACAGAAAAAAATGACATTTCGTAAAATTTAAATTTTAGAGATACATAAAATTTATATACATGTGACTAATAATCTGATGAGTCTTTCGAATTGGTGATACTTAGCAATTAACACCCAGAAAATGAATGGATAAAAAAAGAGTAATTAATAGTAGTATATTTAAAATAATTGGGTATACAAATGAAAACTGACCCTATGGATAAACAAGAAAAATTTTATAAAAAACCTAAGAGGAGAGTGAATAAATCTAGTACAATGTCATTTAATATTACATAAAATAATGAAGATAATGAGATTAAAGAAGCAACACGGAATTCAATCGAAAAAATGAGTATAGAAATGAATTCAATCAAATAACGAAGAACACCGAATACTACTCCTTAAAGTTCTCCATTGATTACAAAAAACTTAGAGAAATAAGAACCATAAAAAAAATAAAGAATGTCAATATTTTAGAAGATGAAAGGTTAATCATAAGCATTTTCTTCTGACGAAGAAGAACTTAAAGACAACATTAAAAGAAATCAAAATTAATTCAGCAATGAAAAATATGATGGAAAAAGTGATTCGAGTGAAAATAATATCGAGAAAAACTATTTCTAAAATTTATGTGAATGATATATATAGTAACTATATCATTTAATTCCTGCTTATTAATGTTTTTACATTAACTATTATATTTTACTATCCTTTAACTTAACTAATTATTCTAATTTTTATATTTTAAGTTCTAGAATCTCTATAGTTTCTTTCTAATCTTATATTATTAAATCTTTTTCATTAGATTTATTATTTATTGTTTGTTTGTTACTAACTTTATTTTAATTTTGTTATATTTCAATAGGTCTTTCTTATTATTGAATCTGACTATGTTCTTTGTTATCCAAATACATCGATATTTTAACCTAAACAACTTTAAGAATTCTTTCAACCGCATTTGGCACAACTTAAATTACAGCATCAATATCTTTTTAAGTAATTTAGAAACCCATCCTCCTAAATACCTTGAATTTGTAAATGATTATTACTTTTGTATTTAAAGTATTCCAATTGTATTATTTTTGTTAAACAGAATGAGCTAAACTATAATTATGTATATCAACTATTCTTGGAATATAATGTTAAACAATTTCAGCCATTAAAACTCCATCTGCAAAATCTCTGCCTATATGTTTTTTTGGTCTTGATAAAGGTATTGTATCAACCCAATTGTATATATCATTCAAATCTTCTTCATTTAAAGGAGGGGCATCCATTTCTCTGCTCGTCATATTTAATTAGATATAATTTAAAATTTATTATACATCTAACTAACTTTTATAAAAAATATAGTACACAGAAATTTATAATCAATTATTTAAAGAATTCTAAGATTTATTTAATTTCTACAAATTTGTTTTAAGGCATTATCTAAAATATAATAATTTATTTTTTACGAATTCACTTCTTCCAATCTTATAAGTTATTTAATTCTTTTAGCAAACCCAGCATCATTTTTCTCTCTTAATTTTTTTGTTAATTGATTCGATTAATCATACAAAACATCAAGATTTACTTCATAAATTGATTAAAGTGATTAATCATCTGAAATTTCATCTGGTTATCTTTCAGTTTATACTCTTTTTTAAGCTTCTAAAGATCCATGTTAACGGTATTTTAATTTTCTGTTTTTCAATTGATTTAAATGCGTGTCTAATTTTTCGTTTAATTTCTATTCTTATTCACTTTCAACCATTGTATGAAATTTCTAAGTCATTTCCTTAACTCTATAATATAAAATATAATTTTACTGTTTATTTAATGTATATATATTTCTATTATGAATATAATCGTACAATTTTACATCAAAATTTGTAATTAATCCTTTAGAAATTTTTTAACTTTTATTACCTTCTATTTATTTTGTGAATAAATAAAAGGGTTTTTTTGTAATTACATATTATTTTCTTTTTCTAGGGTCAGAAATAGAATCTTTTAATTAACAAACTGATTGATAATTACGATGATGTTTAGGACTTGCCACAATTACATCTAATGCACAATCAGCAGATAGTTTTTAATTACTTTGAAATAAATAATCTTGTTGCTATTTTACTAAAAGTGGGGATTAGGATTTTGAATTGGAATTACTTTTGATTTTAGATTTTCTTAATTCAGATTAAAATTTAATATTTTATTATTCCAAAAGTTTTCTTACTTGGTTTAAAGCTAATTTAAATTAAATTTATTTTTGTTATTCCAGTTCTACTAAATAATCTTTAGAATATTAATTCATTTAATTTTTTAACATACCCAAAGAAGGATAATCAAATTTATCAAAATGTTTTTCTTAATGTTTTATAATTGGTTACACATTATCATAATTTACAAGTAATTATTTTAACTTACGTTAACAAGGAACTAATTTTTTATAATATTTAGCATCATCTTACAGTTCATCTTATTGTTACTAAATATGCTCATTATAATCATTAGTGATATCAAAGAAAGTCTTAATAAAATGAATATTTCTTATTTCTTCTTCTCTTTACTCTTTATTTAAGGATTTTCTTAAATCAATCTAAAAGTTTAGAATATAGAAAAGTACCCTTTATTAAACAAAGTCTCTCAAGACTTAAATCTTTTTATTTATTTTAGTTTTAAAGATTTCCAATAATTTTCCAGCTTCAGTAAATCTCCTTTAATCAACAAGACGTACTTGATGAGCTTTAAGTTGTCTTGTTGAACTATTGATATCTAATAAAGGTGTTTAGTCGTTAGTTTTAGTATATCCATGGTTCTTAAATTTTTTTATTTTTTAGACAATTGACAATTTTCTTTAATGACTTTTAGAGTCCTCAATTTATTTCTATTTAGAATATAAAAGATATATATACAGCATGAACATGAGGAAAATTGATAGCTTTCATTAATTATTAAATTGATTATTCTCCTTCAAGATATTTGTAGAACTCTAACTTGAATTACTTATTAGTACAGGGTAGTAGAATAGGAATTTCATTTACTAATGGATCCTAAAGGTGCTATGATAATGTTAAAATTATATACTTCTTTAGCCTCGGGTGAAAAGTGCTTCTTTTTTTATTTCAAGTTTATATCATGTAGAAAATTACCAAACATTTATTTCCATGCATCTTTCTGATTTGATTAGTTTTATTTTTTTATGTTTAAGTATGTGACTTTCTTACCATTTAGAATTCGTTGGTTGTTTTAGATAATATTTGGCCTAAATTTACTGGGAGGATGATCTTTAAGTGAATCTGGTTCAGTTTTCATATAAGCCAATACTGATTCTTACATTATTAATTAAAAAATTTATAATCCTTTCAAACAGGTATATATAGTATAAACATAAACTTAATTATAAATCTACAAAAATTGTTGAATTATCATCAAAGCCCAACCATCAACAAATTTTACCTCATTTACTCCAAATTAAGCAGTTATAATATTTTAATTTGCTTAAGTAGAAAATCTCAATCGAACATATACAGAAAAGAACATAATATAAAAATTAAATTTATAACAGTTATGAAATAAATTCACAATTTCAATATTTATAAAGAGAAAATTTATTATCATAGTCTAATCAACATTAAGGATCAATATTAAGCATTTGATGAAAGCTTATACTTAATAATTTATTAAATTATCTTAAAAATTCATTTCTACTTAATAAAATCCAGTGACACAACAATAGACATTTTACCAAACTTCTTTTAATAATTTCAAAATTTATAAACCTTAATTTTAGTCACAGATTAAATAGTTAAGAGAAGAATATAAATATAATCAATAAATTAGTAAAACTAATTGTATAATTTATTAGATAAGAATTAGTAATATGGATTGTTTTAGATATATTTATGTTTTAAAAGTTATAGTTAAAATTAATGGCAAAAAGACATGGAGAATTTTACTAAAAGAGAGTCAAGAGAATTAGATTTAAGAGTTATTATAAACAATTCAGATAGTATCAAACGATATTCTAAAACTGAAGAATTTTAACGATTGTGAGATGATTCAAAAAAGTTTTTATAAGAAATGAAGGATAACAAAATTTAATCGCAGTTCAAGAAACTTATTTAATTAAATAATTAAAGGGTTTAGCCTATAGTTTTGGTGCTGAATAATATCAATTGTTAGATATTTGCAATTTGATCAGTTACCAAATTTTTCTTATTCATTTACTCTTGAGACATTTCAAATAAAAATTGATGAAATATGAACTAATAGGATGATATTTTTGTGATTATAATATTAGATTAATTTATTTAATTCAACTAACAATTATATTATTATAATTTTTTAAGTATGTTTCTAGATTTATTCTAAAAATTTTATAATAATTTTTTTATAAAGTTTAATAAATTATTCATTCTACTTTTTAATCATCAAATTCTTGCAACCATTAGTTAACTTTTTACCACATTTCTTATTTATTCTATTCGCGAATTCTTTGAGCAATATCTTCTCTTATTACATTCTTCCATTCATTAAAAAATTATTTCTAAAGTATTGCCTAAAATTTATATTTTCAGGTTTACTTTTCTAAAATCATTAACTAATCTTTCTGAAGCTCTTTCTAATTTAATATTCTCTGATCTTAACTCTGGCATTAAAATATACCAAGCTGTCATTGTATGTCTTTTGATATATTTTTCTCTAATTTGCTAAGCTTCTTTTAATTTTTTAATTTGAGAATTGGCAAAAGATTTTAAACTAAAAATTGCTTTTAATTTCAAATTTCTTTCATAATGATGATTTGATATATTAATTTTAATTTACTCCTCATATTCTCTTTACTCATCACATATATTTTTTACTTTTTTAATTAAAGTAAAAAACTTCTACTTTAACATATTATTGTAATAGTTTTCTGCTCTTTATTAATTATTCTAGAACTATTAATGTAGTTTCAAAATAGGAATAAATATTTAATATTTTTACAAACTTCTTTAATAATGTTTAATTGCGATTTCTTGTTTATATTCTAATTCGAATTTCTCTTACTCTTATTTTTATTTTAATTCTAATTCTCTTTTTTTCTTTTCCTAAATCCTATTATATTCTTCTTCTTTCTATTTTTTTAATTCTAACTATCGCTATAATTCTTATTATTATCTTTCTACTTCCTTCTACTTTCTCTTTTCCTCGTGCTTCTTCTTAATGATATCATTCATCTCTTTTCTTTTTTTTGCTTTTTCATCTAATTCCTTCGCATAATTATTTTTTTTGTCAACTGATCTTTATCTAGAGAAACCTTATTATGATATATTTTGAGAACTAATTTGTTTCTATATTGATTATTCATTATCTTCAACCATATTTTGTATTGAATTTACTTGTAATTATTTCCAAGGATTAATTGGCAAAGGAAGTTAATTATTTATTTTATTTTTTTAATTTTCATTTTCATATGCTTTTTATTTTGTTGGAATCACATCTAATTATTGATTTTTAAGGTTATTAGATTATTTCTATTATTTATCTAACTATACATCAGGATGTTGTATTGGTTTTATTGTTAATTACATTTCTTCTTCTTTAGAGTTATATAAAAATTCATTTTCATATGATTATAGTATATCCTCTTGATTTATATCAAATTATTCTTCCTTAACCGATTCTATTGATTATTATGAATTAGAAATCGTTAATTCTTCATCATTTATTAAATTTGATTATTTTATTAATTAAATTTCTTCTTTTTCTTTTTCCAAAGCATCTGATATTTACTTTTGCATTTAACTTAAGAAAGTATTAACCTTGACTTTTATTTAATTTTAACCTGTCTCAAATTATTTGGTTAACTTATTCATTTTAACATATTACTTAAGTGCTTTAAAACATTTATTTGTTAAACAAAAATTATTGAATTCCAAAGCCAATTACTATAAATTAATATAATATATTACGTTTTATCCTATTTCATATTTCTTTTATTGTTATTCTTCCTTGATTTTCCTCTCTTCTACTATTTACATATAAAACATTTTCCAACTATTAAAAGCTGTCTTTTATATTTAGAAATTTCTAAACTCCAGATATTAAATTATATCTTCATCTTTTTTATGTTCTAACTTCTTTAATTTCTATAAAAATTCATTTTTGATTGATTAAATAGAAAATATCCTCGTCAATTTTTACAAAAACTTTTCAGTTCTAAATTTTAGATATGTAAATTATGTTTCCTAAGCTACTTTTTCTAAATTTAATAAAATGTCATTATGTTTTTGATGAGGAGCCAATTATTTCTTCAATTCATTTTAAAGAATTTGTTGCATATAATCATGTTCTTAAGATATTTTATTAGATTCCTTTTCTAACTATTGTCTTTTCTATTTTAAAGTTTAAACTTATTCTTTAACCTTGATTTATTATTGCTTTTAAGGATGAGGACCTATTTCTGGAATTCGCTAAATTCTTATTTACTAGATTTCATTACTTTAGCTAATTTTATCTATTTGTCTTTTATTTATTAAGCCTCCTTTTCGACTTTTAAATAAGTTTTCAATAATCCTTAAACTTCTTTCGACATTTATAACTTAATTTAATTTAATTATTAAGAGGAAGTTAAATAATAAATTATAATCTAAGAATTATTTTATTTATCTTCTTATAAAGCATTAACACATTTTATATAATAAACATCATTTTTGTTATTTCATATAGATTTATTCAATCATAAAAAATCTATATCCACCAAGAAACCTAATTCAAATCTAGAATTTAATTGTATGAGATAAATAAGAAGTTAAATTAAAATATGTATAAATATATCAATTCTAGATAAATATAGACAAATAAATTATCAAATATTCAAGTCTCGTATATACAATTATTTTTTATTGATATTCTCTTGCTTTTAATTATGTATAAATATATTTAAATTAGGTTTTACAAATATTCATGTTATTATTATCTTATTTAGTATATCTTGATGTGTATTATATAATATAGATATTCAGATGGATTCACTAGTTGAAGATTTCGAAGTGAGTTTAAATTATTTTATCTTTAATATTAATTATTTTTATGTTAAGAATTCTCTGGAAAAAAGATTAAGAAAGTTAAGTTTCAGAAATATGGATAAAAATAAAAATTATTTATAAATAATTAAAGAAATAGTTCATTGAAACTTCCAAAAGCAATTAATTATTTAATTTTCTATTGAATGACTAAGATTTTTAGGCTATGATAAGATAATTTTATGGCTGTGATTATTTAATTACATATCTAAATTTAATTGAAAATAATTATTAATAATCCTCATGAATATCGATTCCTAAACATCAGAAGTAAACTAATTAAAAACAAAAAAAGCTATTAAGTTCACATAATTTAAAGGAGAAGTAATGGAAGTTCATAATTTCAAAAAATATTTGGCTAATAAAATAATTAAGAAAAACAAGCTCTCAGTTAAAAAATCTTGATTAAGTCAAAAAGGATTTCAATGATTATACTTATTACATAGAGTATTTTCAATAACTTATATATCATCATTCTTGTTTTAGAAAATAAAAAAATATACCCTCTTTTTATTTTTAGTTTCCAAAAAATGTAAATAACTCTTGAATTAGATAGAGGTTCTGCGTTGAGAAATAATTTTCTTACTTGTTATTTTAGAGACCATTTTTACTTACATTAAACTTTGATCTATAAATATTACTTTAGGTTTGAGAATTAATAAAAGACACCTATTATCATAATTTTAGATAATTCGATGTAAAGATATCTACAATAGTTAATTAGAGTTATCTATCATATAAAAAGTCAATGAGCGAAATCCTTATAATTTAAATGAAACTAAACATTAGATATACAATTTAATATATAATCCAAATGAGGCTTATAAAATTTAATTATATATTTTAAAAATATAAATTTTTAGTAAGCAAATTATAAGTTAATTTTAATGGACATTAAGGTATTATAATTCATAAAAGTTCCTTGACTAAAATTAACAAAATGGTCTTGTTCAAAATTTTATGTTCGACAATTAAAATATAAACTGTAAACATTAAAATTTAATCAAATAATAAAATTAGTAATTAAAATCTTCATATCGAAATTAACAAAGTACAAGTATATAAGTTAGTAATTGTAGATTTTTAATATCAACACAAGATTACTTTTTGTTAAACTTAAATTTAAAGTTAATTTTTATTTTTTAATTAATAATATTCATTTAGTCTCTTAAGCCCAATCAAATACATTATCCCAAATGTATTCCTATTTATAAAATAGATCTTTAAATAGTCTTTTGATCCAAACATAGTCAGGAATCTCCTCAAATTTTAAACTCTTAATATAATTAAAATATTTGACAAATTCCTCTTGAATTATTATATAATATAATATACCAGGAAAACCTTCGCACAATTTATCTATCGGCGTTGCTATTTTACATTCAGCAACCTTTTCATACTTAGCTTTTTTGGTTTCTGTCTTTATACCAGACCAAGGCAATGATCCTCTTAAAAAATAAATTAGCATATAGCCTATAGATTCTAAATCATCTCTTCTGCTTTATTCAATTCCTAAATGAGCATTGATACTTGAAAATCTACAAGTTCCAACAAGTTGATTATTTTCACCATATTAAATATGTGTTTCTTTATACTATAAATTTATACCTGTTCTTTAATATCTATATCTTTTTGCTAAACCAAAATCAACCATATAAATATTATCTGCTTTCTTATTTAAACCAATTAAGAAATTTTCTGGTTTAATATCTCTATGTATAAAGTCTTTACTATGCAAATATGAAATTCTTGTTAGTAACTTCAAGATTAAACTATTGAATATTGATATCTACTTAATCAGCTAACATTAAAACAGATTTAAGTGAAAATTTTCTTCCATTGTAATTAAACAAATCCTCTAAACTAGGTCCAAGAATATCAAGGACGAGCACATTAAAATCTCCTTCTAATCCAAACCAATGTAAATTTGGAATTCCTGGTACAGGACCATCAAGTAATAATATTCTATATATCTTTGCTTCATGCAACAATTAAGAATGCTTATTACTCACATTTTCCTAAAATAAAGTTTAGAATTTCAGTTACTAATTTTATAGCAATTTCTTCTCCAGTTTTTATATTATTTCCTATAATATAGCTATATAATACCTAAATACACTTGACCAAATGCTCCTAATCCTATTTTCTTATCTAAAGTAAATCTGTACTTTTATGCAAATGTTAACTCCATTAAATATATAAATTATTTTCTAAAATAAATTGCTCTTAAATCTTTTTGCAATTTTATAGGCTTTATAACTTTATATCCTTTAAGACTGATATATCAAATATATATTTTAAAAAAATCGATTTTAGAATCTTTCTCTTTGAAAATGAATTATCAATCTAAACTATTTTTCTAGAAGAGAAAAGTTAATTTCAAAGAGATCCTCCTATGAAATTTAACATCATCAAATAGGAATCAGATGAGTCTAATTATTTTGATGAATATAAACAAATGAACCAATACATAAAATAGATTGTAATGCTTGCTTTTATAATTATTAATGTTTAGAATAAATACAATTAAAAAACATAATGTACGTTGTAGAATGAAATAAAGTATTTATTAAAAACTAGAAGATTTAAATGAAGAGGATAAGATATTTAGCTATCTTAATGTGTTAATTTTTTCATATAAACTCCATTAATTCAGCAGGCAAATTAAACGTGAAAGATTATAAGAGATAAAAAAGCATGATTGGAGTTTTACACTATGTTTAAAGTAAATTAAAAGAAATGTAGATTATAGAGCTTTCATAAATGTTAAAATAGAGTTAGAATCAAATAAATCTAATTTTACTTCTTAACTAATTTAAGAACAATTGAAAGAGATTCATTTAGGAATTATTCTTAATTAATTAGATATTTGTCAACTTTTTAAAATTATTTACCTTATTATTGCATTTTGATTAAAATAAATGAATTAAATTTCCACATGTTTAATTAATAATGTTCATAGATCAGTATTCTTATACGGAGTTCCCGTTCCTATTTATTTTTTCAACTCATCAATTTATTTTAAATATTAACCTTCTCTCTGTTTATAATCTCTTAACTGCTATTCTAACTTCTTTATATTCACTAAATATATACTTAGATTTCATCATCTTCAGATTCGAGCTAAATATTTTAATTGCTTATATACACTATTATAATCAGAACTTTGTTATGAATTCGCCCATTGATATCCTAAAAGGAAGAAAATTAAACATGTCACAAACAATACAACTCCGATTTCAAGTTATTAAATTTATAACATTATCAAATAAATAATATTACTCAATTAAACCTATTTTAATAATATTTTACTTATATATTTAGTTTTATATTTTTATTCCCTCTTAATAAATCCAAAATCATATTCTAGTTTTATAATTTTTAATTAGAACAAAAAATCATAACTTAAGTTCAAAATAATAAATTTCAATAAATATTCAATCATATGTTTTATTAAGAAGAATTGTAATTTTGTTTTAAATAATTAATTATCTATTGTTAATATATAGTTAATTATAAATGCCCAAAAGTGATCAAATTTTATTTAATTTTTTCAAATTCAATAGAAAGTAGAAACAAAGCTATTTTTTGTATAGTTGAATGATAAAAATAATATTGAGCAAAATCATCAATATATGAATTTTTAAAGACCATAAAGATATGGTTATAGCAAGATAATCGTATTTTATTCACTAAAAATATTTTGATTCTCTAAAAGGATATGATTTTGCTAAAATAAATTCAAATTTAACTAATGAAACAATTATTATTGATGTAGATTTAACGGTTGCTAATTATTATTGAGAATGATTATCTCTTGTAAGATGCGGATTTTGGAAATATGCCTTTTCTTGTGCAATGTCATACTAAGCTTTTCAGGAATGGATGATATCGAGATAGAACTAATTTTCTAATAGAATAAGGATTATTAAGATGGATGAAAATCTACAGAAGCAATTATAATACAGTAGAAATTCTAAAGTATTATTATAAATGTATTTATATTAGTTGAATGTAAATTAAATATATATTATATTTGTTATATAATCATGATTTTCTATTTAGTATTTTGATGGTTTCATAATATATTTAATATTTATTTTTATGTTAAAGGTTTTTAAAATAAACGATCTGCTCCTTCTCTTATGCATTACTATCGACATTCTTAATCATCAAATGCACTTAGTATGTATATTTTTGCATTCTTATTAAATTTTTTAAAGTCCTTAATGCATAAAATGCCACTTTTGTCTGGTAAATTGATATCAAGTAATATCATGTCGAATTACTTTTGTTTTACCATTTAAATTGCGTCATTGGCAGAATAAGCTATCTAAATTTAATTAACTCCACATTGTTTAAACAATTATTTATTAGTCGCATTATTGAATAGTTCATCATCTACTAATAATACACTTATTTATTTATTTTAAGGTGTTTACTTAGGAATTTTCTAGTATCTAACTTAATTAATCTGAATTGGTTAATCATCTACATTTTCAATATCATCTTGATGGGTTCTATAAATAACAAATTAAAAATGTGTTCCAAGTCCTATTATACTATTAATGTAAATGTATTTCAAAGGTCCAATATATCCACATAATTATTTACTGATCATCAATCCTAGTCCTACTCCATTCCTATTATTGAATCATTTAAATACCTATTCTATTTTTTCTCTCCGTCAAAAGTGCTATAACTTTTGAATAGCTAACCTTTAACTTCATCACTTATACCAACTCCTGTATCAGTAACTGTAATTAATAATAGGTTATTTAATTATTCATCTAAATGGCAAACACTTTGATTTGATTTGTTTTACTTCATTTAATTTGTAACATTCACATAAAAATCTTAAATATCCTAATTGTTATCAGTAATAGTCAAAGATATTTATCCTTTTGTTGTAAATTTTGATGAATTAGAAATTAAATTGAATAGAATTTACTTTAATCTTACCTCATCATTTTTTATTTAAGTGTTCTCAGCTTTGTTTTTTATTTGAAATTCAATCTATTTTATTTACAATTACAATTAAAACGCTTGCTGAATTTGTTAACAAACTTCTAAAATATCAAAAGCTGTGATGAACAATTTTAATTTTTACATTTTTATCATTTAAAAATCCGATAGATCTCTAACGAAGCTTTAAAGGAACAGTATGTTATTAATACAGATATCAATAAATTATACAATTTATTGTAAATCTTATTGTTTTTAGATCATTCTTTATAGATCCTCTTAAACAAATATTAAGGTTTAATAGATAGCTCCTATAGGATTTTTTAAATCATGACTAACTGTAGCAAGAATATTATCTTTGTAAGAATCTAATTTTTTCAATTCTAAATTTAAATAATCATCAGTTATATTTATTATTGTGATTGCGTAACTTTAATGTCCCTTCCAAATACACTATTACATATTAACTTTATAAATTTAATCATCTAATTGTGCCTATGCAATCAATGGCATTTATAAAAATAAATCCTAATGATTTAGACTTTCTAAAATATTTGTAGATTTCGTAAAATAATGATCAGTTGATTTATTT
Source organism: Paramecium sexaurelia (assembly GCA_000733375.1). Taxonomy (NCBI): domain Eukaryota; phylum Ciliophora; class Oligohymenophorea; order Peniculida; family Parameciidae; genus Paramecium; species Paramecium sexaurelia. The sequence goes on from JPFM01000013.1 coordinate 452,213, forward strand.
CCATCATGATTATATTCTTGATCAGTTTGAACAATAAATTACTCTAATTTACTCAGAATAGATGTTTAAGCTCCGAATTTTTTTAAAAAAGGTTTATTTACAAACAATACTTCATGATTTCTTACCTAATATACACATGAATATTATTTACATTTAAAATTATAAGATATTACTTTTCATTAATATCAAATAATTGTTCATCATAGCTGTCTCCATCTTTAGCAATACTAAATTAAGGACATGCTAAGGATACTTTTTTCTTATTTGTCACAATTAAATTTAGATAAATTGTAAATAAAATTAACCAAGAAAATATTTGTTCGCCATTTTTTAGGATAAAATTTTCAGGTTTTAAAGTCTCATAAATAACTTAAAACCCTATATAATAGAAAACCTTCAATGTATCCTATTCAATTGTTGCCGAAATGTATATTATGTATATAATCAAAAAATCTGACGTTTAAAATTTATACAAATAAAGTGCTGAAAATAACAATGAATGAAAAACTCTCAAAAGTGAATTTATTTTTGTTTTTTAGTGTATTAAAATTATTGAGCTTAAACTTGAGAGTGATAATAGGAAAAATGTTATTGCAAATAAATTCGGTAATAGTCCATATCCTAATAGAAACTCTAATACGCTTTTAAAGATCTCTATTGCAAAATTAATCCTCTTTTAAACTTAAATCAAAGTCTCTTATTCCTAATCTATTTCTTGTTGTGATAAAAATGGTTCTTTTATTCTAAAGAGTCTAATTAATTTGGAGAGATACATATTTAATAAAAATTTTATTAAAAAAATACTAATAATCTCAAGTTGAAATAATCAATTTATGAAAAGTAAATGCTATTTTAAGTAATTTAGTTGTTTAATATAAGTAATTTATACATTATACGTATTATAAAGGGTAATATATTATAGTTATTGTTTATGATACTCTATTAATGATTAAACTCAAGTTATCCACAAAAATTTTGTAGAGTTGATAAGAGTAAACCTAAAATTTAAACTTAAATCTCAACAAAATTGAAATGGTTATTAAAATTTTAGAATAAATAATTTATGCTAAATAAATATATCATAAAGAAAATCAAAATCTATTTGATATAATTGGAAGTTCAGAAAAATAAGTAGTTGCAAAAGCTTATGATTGTCCTTCGATGTTTTATATATAATTGAAAGAAAAATTTGTAATTTATTGGTGTGCAAAGTGTAAATAGAAAAAAGTAAGAATTTTTAAATAAAAGAAAATTAGATATGAAGGTTTCCAATAATAAATCGCTTTTGCACATCAGGAGAATTCTATTCAAATGAATTAATTAGAAGAAGAAATTCAAATTAGATTAGAAGCCTAAATCGATAAAAAATATTTAAAGAAATATTTATATAAAATTATATAAATAATAATAAGATAAAAAAATAACATATGCATCAAGAATGTTTTACAAAGGATATCAGATATGACACAGAAGATGATAGGAGGATTATTTTGGATTAGTTGAAAAAATTAAAAAAGCTTTCATAAGATTACAAAGACTTTATCTTAATGATTACAAATTATTAAGTAAATGGTAGATAAAAAATAATTTCAGCATAATACAACTGTGAAAAGTAACCAAAGTTTTTAAATAAATTAAAGGACATCAAAAATCTTTATAATAAAGTTGAATTATTTAATAAATTATTAATGATTGCCTACAATATTCAAAATACCTAAATACCACATGGAAACATAAAACCTAGCAATATAATATCTTACGAAGATAAATTATATTTAATAGATTTTCAGAATTCTGTTATTGATAAATAGATTAATTTAAAATCACTAGATTATTAATATCAAAAAAACCATTACCCCTATCTAACTTTAGATAGGCTAAAAAAGTTTGCCGTAAATTAAGAAAAAAGTTTGATTGGAGTTTTTAAGAGCACTGATGATAAAATCAAAGAAGATATTTATGCTATTGGTTCGATAATGCTTTATTTATTTACCAAAGATCAGTTTAATGATCATAGATTTAATAATATTAATGAATTAATAGTTTTAAAAAAATAATTTCCACACTAAATATTTAATTCTACTGATCTTCCGAATAAATGGTAAAATCTTTTTACAGAAACTATTACGATGATGTTACTTGAGTAAAAACTTCCGGATTTAATTAAATATTAGGAAAATTATAATTAGCTAAAACCATTTAACAGAAATAAGCCACATTTAGATAATTTGATCTAAAAATTATATAATAAAAAATTGAGGTATCCAAAAGAAGATTAAAACAATTAGCCTGATCTCCTCAAACCTATTCAAAGCTAAATTAAATAAAATAAAAAGAGTTAGGTTTGTAAAGAAATATTTGATAAAAAACAATAAGTTGACGAAATTAAACCTAATCAGCCTGCATAGAATTAACAATAAAACAAGATAACTCCATTAGTTGTTTAAAATAACAAAAATAAAGAATAACAACCAAATGATATTTAATAAACAAATTCAAATTAATTTTAATTACTATAAGTAAGTTAACCATAATAATATCTACAGAAAAGTTTGGTTGACTATATGAATAAAGTAAATAGATTTTAATAATTGGATGAAATTTTAAAAGCTTTTCTTATTAGAAAATAGATAGAAAATATATCAAATAGCTAAAGTAAAAATCTAGATTAGAATAACGAAAATTATTAGTTTGTAAATAACTATGAAGTAAGAAAAGGTAGATTATAAAATAATCGTTTTGTAGGTGAAATTCTAAGATATTCTGAAAAGGATAAACAAATTTATCATTATAAATTTAATTAGAATAATATATCTGATATTATATACTATCAAATAAATCAAAAATCAAAATTAGGTGATCAAGATTTTTTAAATTAAATCATATACTGGTAAATTATAAGAAAAAGACTTAGATCATTTATCTTCATCAAAGCCTCATGGAAAAGGATTTATGTAAATTTATAAAATAACTCGTTATACTTTGGAAATTGGAAAGACGGTAAAGAAGAAGATAAATAAGGAATATGGAAAAGGTTAGATTGTTCAAATTTGAAATGTGGGGATGTCTACAAATACAAGGGTTCTTTTGAAGATGGGTAATTTCATGGTTAAGGAACTGCTTACTTGAATTACAAGTGTCCTTTAGAAAGAAGTGGTGAATATAAAAAAGGCTACCCAGTTTGGAAACACTATATAAAAAATGGAGAAAAAACAATAGGTTATGATTATTTTGTATCATGTTTTAATATTCAGATTAGAAAACTGAATATTAATTGAGTTGATTATAAAAACTTATATAAATTATATTTAGACATTTTGAGGTGCAATTTTATAAGAAATTTTGTAGATTTTCATCTTGAAAATTTAAATCAATACTCTACCTTATATTTCAGAATCCTTGGTGACTAATTGTTTAATTTGAATTTACATGGATTGTATTTTGCTTTTTTATGTGAATAGAATTATCATACATAGTATTTAAAGCTTAATTTGATTTTACAAAAAGGGTGTCCTATAGTATAATTTACATTAACATTTAATTAATATTCATAATTTTTATAAAAGGATCTTAGAATTATAAAATTATTAATAATTTATAAGTTAGTTTATTAAACATATAAATAAATTTAGAAGATGCTTTATTGGATTTAAGGTATTTTTTTTAAATTCTTAACTTATATTTTTAATTCTTGTTTAATATTTAAAATTTAGAATCTATTAAAATTCAATTTTTCCAATTTAACTTACTATTAAATTACATGTATTTTCAAATTAATGTCAAATTCTTTTTTTTTTATAATTTAATTGAAAAGACTTGTATTAAATCTAATTAATGCATCAATAATTTAAAAGAACATGTTTAATAAATAATTATTAACTCATTTTAGTTACCATTTCATAACAATAATTTTAAATAACTAATATTAAATTAATTTATTTAAACATCTATTTTTTCTTAAAATGTCGTGTAATGTATGTCCTTATATAAGCAATTTTAATTGCTAATATTAAGATTTGTACTAATGTGTTCATCTTTTTAGATAAAATCAAGATTCATGATATTAATTCTAAAAAGCCTGAAAATTGTTTTGAAAGAATTTCAAATAATAATGAGAGCTATAGTAAAAGTTAATAAGATTTTAACTTGAAAAACGGGGAGCAATCATTATATTATAATATCAATATAGTTATTTGTCTGTCTTATAAGTTTATCAATACTTAAGATAATAATTAAGTTTAGTCTAAGTAGAGAATAAATAGTTTCAAATTTCTAAGGCTTATGTAGAAAATTTAGGTGATTAAATGAATATTTAAGTTATAAAGTTTGTATTATATATTATAATTGAGTTAAGTTAGAATAATAAAATGGATATTCAAACTTAATAATTAAATGTATAAGTGGCTGTCAGGGTAAGACCCTTAAGTAATAAGGAACTAAATACTAAGGATGAAAATTGTTTAAGGATAGAGGACAATAAGGTAAAATTGACTTAAAAAATAGGTGATTTTGCTGTAAAGTGGCAAAATGTTTACTTTTGATCATGTATTCGATTAGAATTCCAATTAAGAGGATATTTTTGATTGGTAATAATAAAAATGCTAAATATAGCTGTGTAGCTAATTTAATTTAAAGATGCTTTGAGGGATATAATAGTACAATATTGGCATATGGTTAAACTGGTTCTGGGAAAACCTTTACAATGGGAACATCAGGTTTGGATCAATATTCTGGTTTAATATTGTGATTAATGCATAGACTAAAATGAATGGGGAATGATACCCAGAGCAGTATATTTTTTATTTGATGAAGTGGAGAAAAGAAAATAAGAATAAGACATAATAATTACATGCTCATATGTAGAATTATATAATGAATAAATAATTGATTTACTCAATGAATCAACAATGAAATCGAATTTACAACCAACAATAAGAGAGGAGAAGGATCATACAATTTCAATTTAAAATTTGACGACAATAGCAGTGATCAATCCATAAGATATGCTTCAAATATTAAATAAAGGAGGAACACATAGAACAACAGCAGCAACTTAAATGAATTTAAATAGTTCAAGATCCCATGCAATATTTACAATTTATTTTGAAATAAACCGGGAATCTGAGGAAGGATCTTTGAATGCTAAATTTCATTTTGTTGATTTGGCTGGAAGTGAAAGATTAAAGAAGACTATGGCGATAGGTAAGCAAATGGAAGAAGGGATTAATATTAATTAAAGTCTTTTAGTTTTGGGGAATGTAATAAAAACATTAAGTGATTAAAAAAAATCAGCTCACGTTCCATATAGAGAAAGTAAATTGACAAGGTATTTTTATATCAAATAATGTATTATAGAATTCTTTAAGATTCCTTAGGAGGTAATTCAAATACTTATATGATTGCTTGTATCTCTCCTTCAGCAAGCAATTATGAGGAAACAATAAACACTTTGAAATATGCTAGTAGGGCAAGAGAGATTAAAAATAAACCTACTTAGAATAGAGTAAAATATAATTTTATTATTAGGATCCTCACGCAGCTTAAATATTAGCTTTAAAGCAATAAATATTTGGTCTTTAGGATCAAATTAAATAGTATAATTAAATACTTCAAGAAAATAATATAAATACTGATTTTGTAAAACCTATGACATAATAAATATACGAATCAATATCTCCTAGTTCTGGAGCTTAATAGTCTTGTTTAGAACATGGAGAGACGATTCTCAAATTAAAAAATTAAAATTATCAATTAGAAAAATAGTTAAATGTTTTATAAAGAGACATTTAGACATCTTAAAAAGGATTGAGTGACAGTATGTTAGAATGTTACAAAACTAAAAAATAAAGAGATTAGATTATGAAATAATTTCAAGATGCAAAAAAGTATTTATATAAATATATTTTTAGAATTTTATAGAAATACAACATTTAATTTAATTTTAATGAAGATTAGTAATTGGATACTTATTATAACGAAATTGCTAATTTGAAAAAGATTGTTTAAGAATATGAACAAAGAATATTTCTCTTATAATCTAATAATGATTAATTATTAAAAGTATTTTATTTTGATACATAACTTAGTACAGGAAGCACGCAGAGATCAAAAGTTGTTGAGATAGAAGTAACATGAATTGATGAGATTAGAGAAAAGAAAATAAGATGTTGATTAAATAGATGATGATTTTGAATTAGATGATTCTGAGATTATTCAAACGGATCTTTAAATAGAAGAACAAGAATATTAACTTTAAGAATTGGATAAAATCAAAATTGAGACTATTTAATTATTATAAGATGACAAACAAAATTATTTAAAATAGATCTCAATTTTAGAGGAAGAAAAAGCAAAGTTACAAAAACAATTAAACACGAAGTAGGATTCAGCTTAGATGAATCAACTAAAATTGAAAATATAAGAATATGAAACAAAAATATTAGATATGAGATAAAAAGAATTAACATCTAAATAATTATAAAAGAAATTAGAGGATTAAGAAAGTCAAGTAAAAGAGTTAAGAAATAATATTGAATAAATGAAAAAGCAAAAAGTTGATCTTATTAAGAAGATGAAACAAGAAAACGAGAAATATATTAAAGATAAGGAGTAAAAGCACAAAGAATTGATATATGCAAAAAAATAAAAAATTTAATAAGATACATTAGTTAGTAAATTAAAAAATGATAATACTAAGAAGGATGTGTAATTAAAAAGAAAAGAAGATGAATTATAAAAATAAAAAAATGAAAAATTAATAATAAAATAGCATAATAGATACAATCCAAATAAATCATTATAATATGATACATTTGAAAAGTAGATTGACGATTTATTTACGGAATTAATTTTAGGTGAATAAGCTGAGGAATAAATAACTAAAGAATATTCTAAGTTAGAAGAATTATAAGAAGAAATAAGATAAATTGAGGTTAAAATTTGCTCATTACAAATTAAAATTGATTAAATTTAATTTGATATGACACAAAATAATTCATCTTTTAGTATTGAAAATGTACAATAATTTGAACTTGAACTAAATGATTTTTAATAAAAAAGAGAAAACATATAAGAAACAATTGAGTTTTAAATCTAAAAAATTGATGATTATCGTGTAATATCCTAAAAGGCAAATGATTATTATACTATTGTACTAACAAATCAATACTTTAAAGATTTACCTAATTGGTGTACTAGATCATTTAGATATGTAATCGATAATTGGGTTAAAGATCACTGTTAAATGACTTTATATGCTTAATAAATAGAAGAATTAAATTAGACCAATTAAGAACTTATAAATACAAAACCTAGTCCAATAAAAAAATTAAATAGATAAAGTACTCCAATAGATGATTTAAAAAGATAAATAAATGAATATAAAAGAAAATTTTAAGCATTATAAAATTAATATCGAACAACATGTATAGAGTTAGATTATTATAAAAACTTTTACAGTGAATAAATAAATAAATAGTAGAAGGATAAATCAATAGGTTTAGGTGTATAATTATAACATTCATAATCATACCATTAAATAAGAAATTCAAATAGTAAAGATTTTAAAGTAGAATAAATACCACTTGCTTTGACACATGTTAAATCGTTTGGGTAACTAGGATCAAGTATGAAAGTTAGAAATTCTTTTTCTTAACATTGGATTACTGAATAGCTTAACTCATCCTAAGAGATTGTTAATTATGAGTATTTATTAGAATAAAATTAGCATTGTGAAAACTTTTTAAGGACACGATCAACCAATACTATCATTATATACAAAGGATAATATATTATGTTCTGGATAATATAAATAGTTTAAAGTTTGGGACATTGATTCCTAACAACTTATTAGTACAATAGAATAGAGTAATCATTGTAGATCTATATATTATTGGTCTGCAAGAGATGCTTTTGCTGTATCTCATGGATCTTAAATATCATTATATGATCCATTAACATTAATGTGTAAAGGATTACTAAAGTCATCGATTGAAGAAATTAAATCTATAACTAGTATCAACGGATTATTAGTAGTAGCTGGAAAATCTATCAATTCTAATGCATTAAATGTTTGGGACTCAAGATAAAACAAGTATATAAATAAGATTATTCTAGTATTTTGTATGAATTCGAAAAAGGCTAAGACATACTAAGTATATATGGTTCTGACGAAAATTCTGAATTAATTTATGGGACCTTAAAACATTATACTAAAAGGATAGCTTTTAATAAAAATAAATATAATTAAATTTAATAGTTATAACCTCCTTAATTGGATAAAGTAACAGGAGTGGCTTCTTTTAGTGATTATATAGTTAGTTGGTAATTATACAATTGGAATTAATTAGTTCTTTGAGCAAAAGAATGCTACTTTGGAATTAATAAACAGGTTTAGAAATTACTACAAACGATAGTATTCATAAAGATTTAATTACAGCTTTAACAGGTTATTTTTAGGAAATAATTTATAGTTGATAAAAATCTGAAAATAATATATACATCATCTAAGGATGGAAATGTAAGGGCCATAAAAGTAAACGAAGATGGTAAATTTTAATTAATACATGAAATTACTGCCTCAAATGTAATTATTATTCAATATTTTATAGTAATAAATTAATGCTTTACACGTTATATAAGACAATCATTTAGTTATAAGCGGAGGATAAGATAAATTGATAAAAATTTGGAAACCTTCAAAGAATTTATTATAAATGTAAAATGCAATTGGTGAATTCATTGTTGATGATTAAAATTGATATTAAATTAATAATCAACAACCAATTAAAATCATTTATTTTTTTCTTTGAATTAAGCTAAGTTCTAATTTCTTAGATCGTCAATTTATTTGTCTTTTTATAGTGTTGAATTTCTTAAGCTATCTATTTCTATCATTAAAACAAACATTATTGATAATAATTCGATAACTTTTTTATTTAGTGATCCCTCATTTGCATATTCTAATCTCCATTACTTTAATTCTTGTTCTTATTAAATAATCACATTATTTAATCTATCAATTTCATTTGATAATACTCTACACTAAAAATCATTATTCTCTTACATTTTCTTCATACTTTTTTAATTTCTCAATATCTTATTCTAAAATGCTAATCTAATCATATAGTTCTTAAAGTTGATTATGATAATTGGCCAATTTAACTTTACTATCTGTAATTTATCTATTTAAAATGTCATTTTCTTATGTTCTTTAAATTATTATAAATTTATACTTTTACGTTAATGATTTATTGATTTTATCTATTTCTTACAGAAGATTGTTATATCTACCTTCAAATTCATGGCACTTTTCTTATAATCTATTATATTAAACTATAAATTCATTATTTTATTTTTCAAATTCTGATGTCTTTTAAGTTTGATCAATTAATCTTTAATTTAGTTCTTAAATTTTTTTATTTAATTCTTAATTTCTTTTATCTAATTCTTGATTTTTCTTATCATTTACTTTGGATATATATTCTAATTCATTCAACCTTTATTTATCAGCTGAATTATCATGCATTTTTCTCTAAAGATTATCTATTTCAGTTGTTTTTTACCTTATAATTAATTATAATCTATCAATTTCTTATTGCATTATAGTAAACTTTTCTTCAAGTGATTTTTTATTCCTTTAAAAATCTGTATTATTTTTTTCATATTTGGTTGCTTTAATTTTATATTCTTCAAGTTCTTATGTTTTCACTGATAATCCAAATCTTAATTTTTCCAGTTCTTCTTATAATGCCTCGCATTTTTTTTTTTTTTCTTAATTATCATTTGATAAAAATTGTAGATTATCATTCAAATCTAAGTTTTCTTAATATAATTTTTCTGATTCCTACTATATTTAATCAACATTGTATATTCTCTCTTTTAAATCTTAATTTTCTAATTAATATTTATTTAAATTTTAGTTTAACCTGTCTATATCATTTTTATATTAGATTATTAATGATTCCAATTCTCTATTTTTTGAAAGATCTTATTATTACAAAAGAGTCTGTAATTCAGTGTTTTCTTTTTTTATTTAATAATAGAATTCCTTATATTTTTATAATTCTCTTTCACTAGTTTCCATTTATTATTACCAATTAAAATCATTTTCTTATTAATGTTATTACTAAGAAATATAAAAATTATCTATACCAATAATTTTTATGTTTCAAGATCTCTTTATTTAACTATAGCTGCAATCTCATTTTATTTCTATTCATCAAAGTCTCTTAATTTAATTCTAAGTTTTTCAATTTCATTGTTCAACATTATTGTTTTATCATCAATTTTTTCTTGATATTTAATAATTTCTTCATAATTGTACTAGATTTCTTCTTTTTAAATTATAACTGTTTAATACTATTATTCAAGTTAATGCATTTTCTATTTCAAATCAATAATCTATTATTCAAGGTTCATAGTATTAAATTATTGGTCTTCCATATTTTTTAATCTCTAAGAAAGCTTATAATTTTAATCACAAAGCCTTTCTAATTCTATAGCCATTAGAAATATTTGCATTTCTTTTGTGATATTTTGAATTCTTTAATCTTAATCTCCATTATTTATAGACTCAATTCTTGTAGGTAAACTCTAGCCATTGCTCTTAATAGATGTTTTATTAGTTTACACTACCTTATTTGTCTTCACTTAATAATATTCCATTGAAATAAATATAATAATTTAATAATTTAATTTCATTCTTCAGAATCAATAATTAAACTCATTAGCATTAAACATCTTTATTATATCCAATATCTCAGATATTTTTTAACTTATTCTTCATTTTTAATCTATTCAAATTGCACTTATTCAATTTTTCTAAACAATTTGAACCAGAATGGGTATTCTTACAATTCTGAAGCAAATTAAAAATACCCTTAATCTTCTACAATTTAATCAACTTTAATTATAAAGATTTTACATACTTTAATTAAAACCTTTCTCAGCAATATATTTACAAAGAATGAAATCATCGAAATTCGTCCACTCTTCATTCTTATATATAATTTATTCTTAATCTTTCTATACTTTATTTTTTTGATAATCTAATAAATAAATATATTGACATTCTACTTTCGTGCTTGATTGTAAATTTCGCTTATCTATTTTAGTAAAATTAATATTTCTTCTTTAAATACATTAATCCACAAATTCTGTAAAATATATCCTTAGGATTCATTTTACAAAATGCAATATTTTTCTTATCTTTAAATTATTCATAATCTAAAAGAAGAGAATAAAATTCTTTAACATATTTTTTGAATTCATCATTACTTGGTCTATATTCGGCTGAAAAACATTAGGGCTTCTCTCTTTATAATCTAATACTATAGTTTAATAATCTTTACATTTAATAAAACTAATCTATTGAATCGAAATCCATTCCAAAAGATAAAACAAAATCAAGAAATTCTATTCTATGAAATGCTGTAAAACCATATGTTACTATATCGTCATCTACACTCAGTTATGCTAATTCTGAATGTTCTAAAACAGACTATTAAAAAAATCTCATTATTTATAAATCTTTGTCTATCACTTTCTGCATTCTTTCTGAAACTACCTTTTAATCCTTCTTGTTTTCATCATTTTCTTATTCTGATCCAGTTCCTTAACTTTAATCAGATGGACTATATTAAGATGAAGAAACTAATAAATCTTATTTATAAATACATTTATGATAATCCTCAAGATAATTTGGTATATTTTATTTTTTCATTCTCTTACCTTTTCCATACTCATATTATTCTTTTTCAGCAAATCCTTTTGCTTCCTCATCTAAAAATGTTTCCCAATATTTATCGAAATTAACATTTTGATGACTCTCTTCACCTTCTTTTTCTACTTATTCTAAATTAAAACTTGTAAATTTAAATCCTGATAAATAATAATCATTTATATCATTTTTCTTTAAATTTACATATTGCTAATCAGATTATTGTTCAATATCTCTTTATAATAATATATTTAATTGCTCATCAGTAAATTCTTAATCCTTCTCTTCCAAATTCTTATTAAATAATTCCCAGGTACTTTCTTTAAAAATTGATTAAAAATCATCCTTAGTAAATTTATTAATTGGATTAATTATTATTTCTTCTAGAAGTAATTTTTTTGTTGCAATCTAAATAATTCTTTCCTCAGCTGTATATTTACTAACTAATCTAAATACTTTTACTTTATTTGTTTAACCCATTCTATGAGCTCTACTTATTGCTTAAAGATCTCTATAAGGATTAAAGTCACTATCAGTAAAAATAATTGTATCAGCTGAGGTTAAATTAATTCCTAATCCTCCGGCTCTTGTTGATAGTAAGAATATTTTTGATTTTCCAGTTGAATTATTAAATGAATCAATTATTCTTTATCTTTCCATTATACTTGTAGTACCATCTAATCTTTCATAACTATATCCTCTTAGTTGTAGATAATGCTGCATTAAATCAAGCATCATTGTAAACTAACTAAATATAAGCATTTTATGTTGCATTTCCAGTAATCTAGGAATAATTCTGTCAACAAATTTCAATTTATTTGATTGATTAATCATTTCTTCTATGTCTTCATTTGGAAATTCTCTTTTATAAGTAAATAAATAAGGATGGTTACATACTAGACGTAAAGACATTAAAATATTTAATAAATTAGCTTTACTAGCTCCCTTTTTTTAATCTAATACTTTTAATTTTTCATAATTTCTTAACATGACATTTTTATAAAGAAACTTTTATTTATCTGTCAAACATAATTTAATTATAATTTCTTCCATTTCAGGAACTTACAATTTAACATCAGCCTTTGTTCTTCTAAGAATATGAGGTTTTAATAATGAATTCAATTCTGTAAGAGTAGTTTTTTTAACTTCTTAAAAGTCTTCTAGATCTTAATTATTAAATAACACATTTAACTGTTCTTTCTTAAGTTATTTTACTTTTTAAGGAGCTATAAATTCAATTAAATTAATAAGTTCCTATAAATTATTTTATAATGGAGTTCCAGTTAATAAAATAATATGTTGACTAGAGAATTATGAACAAACTTTAAAGAATTTTGAATCATTATTTTTTAATCTATGAGCTTCATCTACAATTAAACATTCCCAATTGATTTTTTTGATAATTGCTTAATCTATAATAGCTATATCATAACTGGTGATGAGTACATTAAATTTACACACATTATTATTATTACTGTAATAAAATTCTTTAGCTTTGATGATATCTCTACTCTCCTAATTTCCTGTGTAAACTATAACATTAAAGGTTTCAGCCCATTTCTTTAATTCTTTCAACCAATTATATAATATTGTAGCTGGTCCAATAATAAGAAATGGTCCTGATTTTTTATTTTCATATTACAAAAAATTCAAAAATGAAATTGTTTAAATAGTTTTTCCTAATCCCATTTCGTCTGCCAGAATAACATTGTTATTTGTTTCATAAGATTTTTATAACCATTATAATCCTTAAAGTTGAAATTAATGTAATTAACCACCAGTGATCCATGCAGGTTGGTTCTTCTTTACTTTTCCAGGTGAAACTTTTAAGAATTATTTAATAAATTAATCATATTCTGGAGTACCATAGGTTTCTTCTAATATTTTAGATTTTAAAAATCTTTTAAATTCATCTCTATATTTTTCCATAATAAAATATGCATCTTCCCAACTACTCTCTTCATAAAACATTCTTGACCATTTAATTAAAAATTTGTAATTATTTTTTGTTCCATATTATGTTATTTTAGGCATTTCCTGATTATAAATTTCCTTCCATTATTTTTTTTAATCATTCGCTCCTCTTTTACATCCTATAATTCTTTCTGGTTCCAAGTATTCTAATATATCTTCTTCTATATAATTGAGAGAAGTTTAAAGCTCAGCATCATTATCATTTTCAAGCGTATCTTGCTTCCCTTCATTTTTTTCAATGTAATTTTTTAATTTTCTTTGATTTACTATATGAACCTAAGTTTAACTAAAAAAGTGACAATGTAAATATGATGATTATTCAAGCAAAATTAAATAACATTATTTTTCCTTAAATTTCAAATGAGTTAATATTTATCCAACTCCAAAACTTTATAAACATCTCAAACAGCAATGAAATATCAAAGGAGAAGTCTTTGTTGGTTTTTCAGATTATAATAATAATTAAAATTGTTCTTCTGAAATATGCTTCCTATTTACTGGCGATCTAAGAATAGCCTCAAATGGAATGTCTTTTAAAATGCAATCCAAATGGATAAAAGTATTACATTTTGAACAAATAATTTTTTCATTTGTGCTCTATTCATCGCAATATGGACAATTAGATTATTCATACTAACAACATTACGGACAATACCATGAACCTGGAGGCATCTTTTTAATTCCAACACATGCCATATGAAATGATCTATAACACGAATCACAACACAACAAAGGTCTGTTTTTTTATCTACATTTCCAACAATAATCCTCATTATAATCTGATTCATATTAACTATCTGATTAATCATCCTCTTCTTCTTCTACTTCCATTGAAGACTCCTGACTCAATTTTCTTAGCTTCCTCGATTTCTAAGATTTCTCACATGATTTGATAATCTAATCTATTTCCTCCTCATCTTGAAAGTGCTTTTATTCAAATTACAAAAATTACTTTATATCTACTAGGCTTCCTTATTCTTTTTTCATAATTTTCGCGTTGATTATTACTTCTCATTAATTTATAATAAATTAAAACAAATTTCTCTTAATCACATAAATCATTTCAGAATTGTAACCAATTATTAAACAAGCATTCTATCATATTATCCGCCAGCCTAATGATTCATTTAAATCCATTTATGGACAGCCATCTATTCTAATCTCAATCTTTAGGATGGATCCTTCCTTAAACAACATTTTGAAAAATCTTATAATTCATTAGAAACATATTTTGGGAAATCAACTCTTCCTTCTATTATTTTTCTCATGGTATCTTCTTTTGAAGATTAATAAAATGGAGTTGTTCCTGTTGTTAATTCATAAGCTAGAATCCCAATTGACCATAAATCAACCGAATGATCGTAGTCTTATCCTGAAGCAATTTCAGGAGACATATAATCAATTGTTCCGCAAAAAGATTATCTTGGTTTTGATTCTGGTGAATATGTTGCTAATCCAAAATCTGCTATTTTTAAAAATTACTAATTTTTAACTAATTTATTACAAGGCTAATTAATATATTTTCTGGTTTAATATCTCTATGAATTACTTTCATTTTATGCATATAAGAAATTCCTTCTACTATTTATGCAATATAATTTCCAGCCTTATTTTCATTAAATCTACGATTAGGTTATTTTTTAAGCAATTTATATAATTCGCCATCAGGTGCATATTCTAAAATTAAAACAATCTTATTTTAAACTAATTCAATACTTTGGTTTGTTCTTAAAATACACCATATAATTTAAGGATATTTGGATGGTTTAAATAACTTTAAATTTTTATTTCATGAGCTAATTATGCCTCCATTTTATATTTGCTGATGACACTTTTTTAAATTACTTTTAAAGCCACCAGTACTTTTGATGATTTTTCTCTAACTTAAATTAGGATTTTACTATGCTTAAAATACATCGCTAAATTTGCCTTTTCCTAAAAACTTTCCAATATGAAATCTATCTGATATATTTTAGTATTTGGGACTCAACATTTCGACTGCTTTTAATTACATTCTCAAAGTGGAATTATGAGCGATTGCTGATATTGGAGATGGACAATCTGTAGTATCAGGAGTTCGAATAGGAGATTTAGATGCACATTATCTTAAAGCAGGTTTATCTCTCTTTTCAATAGATCTGCTATTGTGTTGAATAACTAAAGGAACATTAGGTTTAGCAATGATTGGATCAGGATTAATAACTTTATTCTGTTCTTCTGATTGAATGATAAGTTAAGTTAAAGCTGATTATAATCTAAGTTTAATGTTCTTGATTTGCTAATCTATTTTAGTTGTAGTCGAAACTACTTTTTACCATTCATTGTCCTCTAATAACATAATTATTTAATAATTTATTGAAGTTTAATAAAATGGGAAGTGGAACATCAAACAATCAATTGAATAATTTTAGGTATTTATGATTAAGAATGGTAAGGATGCTGTCTCTACTTTAAGAGCCTGAAAGACTAAAAACAGATCCAAGTGATTTTAATCTCAGATGGGACGATACAACATTGTTTTCACATAAAAATAAGATCAAACATTAGACTAATCTTCTTGAAATAGTCAGAAATGTTCCTTCAAGAATAGTTCTAAATTAAAATCCGTAAAACTTACAAGCATTTAATGCAAAGTCACCAGGGATCAAAAAGCCATTTCTTGAATATGCTACTACTAATCTAATAGAGGTGATTAGAAAATCGAAAAAGATAGAGGTAAGAATGAATATATTTTATGAGAAAGTGGAAATATCAATGGAAAAATATTTGAGCATCAAAGAATCCTAAATGTTGAGTTCTTAACGATAAAAACAACCCAGAAAATCCTTATAAGTCTAACACACTTTGGAGGTTGTATAAACTTCACGTCTAGAGAAAAGTGTAAATGAAGAAGGCATGGCTTAAATTAATTAATATACTGTCTTAGAATCTTTGGGACAAGGTGCTTTTGGGAAAGTAAAAAAAGCATAAAATTTCAAAGGAGAAATCTTTGTAGATATATTAACTCGATTTCATAGGCAATTAAAATCGCAAATAAAAAAAAGTTAAAAAAGAAACTGCTTTCTAAATCAAATGCTTATACAATGCTTGAAAGGGAAATCGCCATTATGAAAAAGGTATTTAGATCAATAATTAGATTTCTCATGAAAATGTTGTTCAATTATTTGAGGTTATTGATGACCCAAACAAAGATAAATTATATTTAGTAATGGAATATATGGGCAAAGGAAGTATATTGAGCAAAAGTTTTTTTAAAAAATAGAGGGCAACATCAAATATACTTGATGAAATCGAAGAAAAAAATCCTATATCTAGATTAACAGAAGAATAATGTCGACATTATTTTTCGGATTTTATTAAAGGATTATATTACTGTAATGTAATATTCATATTTAGTACATGAATGTGTGAATGTTATTCACAGAGATATTAAACCAGAAAATCTTTTGGTCAACATAAATGACTAACTTAAAATAGCAGACTTTGGAGTTTCACATATAATGGAAGATGGAGGAGATAGTCGGATATCCAATTAAACAGGTACCCAAGCTTATCTTGCTCCTGAAGTTTTTAAAGGTATGAGTCCTATTAAACTTAAAGGATAGAATTTTGATGGAAAGCCAGTTGATATATGGGCAGGTGGAGTGACTTTGTATTAAATGGTTTATGGTAGACTTCCATTTACAAGTTAAAAGTCTATGGAGTTAAGATAATAAATATTAGAAGATAAGTATGACTCATTTATGATAATTAGTCCTCCATTTTTATAAGTATAAGGGTTTTCTAATTCAATCATTAAGTTATTATAAGGATTATTGTAAAAGGCTCCTGAAAAGAGGTTAAAAATTGATTAAATTATTATGGATGATTGGGTGACTGATTTTGGTAAGTAACCAATTATTAATAAATATATTGAATATGTTGATGTAACAGAAATGGATATTCGATTTGCTTTAACTAGTCTCAATATTTAAATGGCTTTAAAAATAGTTGTAAAATTGTTATATTAAGCTAAAAAAGCCAGAAGAAAAATTGCAGAAAGAAAAAAAGTGCAAAAATGATTATAAAATAATCTTAATATTAGAACATCAATTTAATTATTTTGTATTTATGATTCATTACATAATGTACAACTTTAGAAAATATTTTTATAATAATGTCATTCAGATATTCTCCAGAACTTTCACTGAATGTGTATGAAAAACCTCCACAAAATCCAGAATGGCTTTAAAAGTAAGAGAATATAGATATAATCTTGAATAAGATTAAATAACATAATTTACTTAAAAGAAATCACTTCACTAGTAATGATCAAATATTAGTAATTTAAATATTAAATTCAAGGAAAATGACCCTTTATTACTTCGAAGTCATAGACTAAACAAAAAGTTAGAAGAGTTTGATCACTATCATGAAGAATAATTAGAAACTTATAGAAAGATTTTACAAACTAATAGAGAACAAATAACCAATACAATTTCGCAAAGAAGAAGAATGGGTTCCTTTGTTAAGCAAGTAAGAAGCATTAGCACAACAGTTTTGAAGCCGTACTAAATTTATTTTTAACAATAGACTAATTTAAGTGAATAATATTGTTAATCCATAAAACAGTGAAAAAAAGTAAGAAAACCATTTTATCATGAGAAAAAAAATAAAATCAATTTAAGAAAATAGAAAAACAATAGATAATTGTTCAAAAAGGCTTTAATAATTATTTAAAGAGGATTTATCTACTCAAACATCAAGAGTGTAAAGTCATTTAGAACAAAGAATTAAAAACAAAAAAAGTTCGATCGACTTTATTCGAAACCTTTATTGATTTGATTTTTATATAAAATAATTTGTTTATGTATCTTTTTAAAGATAACTTAAAAGCTATGAGAATATGAGAAATTAAAAGCATAAATTACTTTACTTTTTTAAAATGAATACTTCTACTTCAATTACTAATAATCACTAATCCTTCAAAAGAGTTAAAGAAAGACTTGTATGTGAAGCAATTGAGAAAGTTGAAAGATGGAGATAAATGTTTACAGATGGATTTGAAACAAAAAATGGAGAAATAGTGAAAATGACTTTGAATTAGGCTGCAGAGATAGTTGGAATACCAAAAAAAACACTTGAAGACTATACACAATTATTCAAAAAGGTGAGATTACTTACATCTGATATAAAATAATTTTCTAATGAAAAAATGGGGTTTCTTAGAAGTTATTTAAGAAAGAATCAAAACAAGCTCAAGAAAAAGCTAAAAGATCTAAGAATAAAAGAACTAGAAGATTAAAGAAAGAGATAAGAAATGATTACAAATGAAAACTTAGAAAAATAACAAAAACAAATAAGTGATGATGAATCTACAGAAAGCTGTAGATGTTAAGAATAGAACTATTAGACATTAGAATAATATTAAATTGATACTGAAATATAATTTATATAGGTATTCAATAATTTTTATATTTATTTAGGAGGAAGATTAAAGTTTTTAGAATTACGAAAGCAATTATTTTTATTTTAATAGAGCACCTAATTATTAATAATTTGAAAATATTGATAATTATTTTCAATCAATTTAATGAAATGAATGAAATATTTTATTTTTAGCACACATTAAATACCATATATTTTATGAAAAAACAATTAAAAAATTATGTTCTTATTTTTTATATTTGAAAAAATTATTATTATATATTAATAAATATTAATATGTCTAAATTTTTTGATATTAATGGAACGGACATAAATACAAGATTAGAAGATTTCAATAGAACATCCATATATATATTTAGGAAAAATTAGACAAATTTAGATTTCTAAAATTTGATTAATATTATTTTAGATGGAAATTAAAAACCTTTAATAGCTTATTTGATCAAAAACTTATATTAGCACTTTTATTTCTTAAAATAGAATATTATAAAAAATTAGCCAAAGCAATTTAATTAACACAAAAATTAATTAGCATCATAATTCTATTAATATCTATCTAGTATCTAAATAGGACTATATAAAAATTAAGAAAAAAACAAATTTATGCTATAAATCAATTCAGATAATAATCTCATATATGGTGACAATGTTGAAATATCTTAGGAAATTTAAGGGAATTTATACGATACTATAGAGATTATCTATGAAAATAGTTTTACTAAGTTTCGCTTTTCAGAACATAGTTTGGTTTAAAAGCTGTCAGAATATTTTAGAGAAGTATTAATTTAAAAATTTAAAGGATATAAAATAAATCATAGAAAACAAACTTCATTAAAATTATAGCAAAATGGAGATATGTAATAAATAAATAAATTTTAGTATAATCTCAAGATTTAACAATCAAAAAACATTGACGTTATCAAAAAGTAAAATATTTCATAATTAACACCCAAATTTTTGCAAAAATTAATAGCTATTATATGATTAAAGCCCAAAATAAATAGTTAGTGAAGGATTCTTAGATGAGAGTTTTGATTAATATGGGTATACAAATATTAAATTTGAAGGTTTCTTTGTTTATTAAGGTTAAATGAAATATGGATTATTGAATGGCGAGGGAATAATAACAAATTATTATCAATAAAAACTTTATCAAGGAAATTTCGTTTAAAATAAGAAACATGGCAAAGGAATCATATTTTATAATTAAACTTTTTATGAAGGATCATTTAATAATGATTACATGAGTGGACCATTTACAAAAAGCTTTGATAACACTTATTAAATCTATTATTTTTATAGAAATTAACAAGTGGAAAAATAAGTTTATGAGTAGTAAAATTGCTTTTAAATATAATCAAATAACTAAGTTTAAAGTTTTTCAAGTGATCTTAAAGATGAAGCAATTACTCAAAGTATTTGTTCATATTAGGAATTTAATATTACAATTTAATAATACAAATCACTTTCTCCGGGGCGTTGGTTATTTGAAACATAATTGGATTATTTTTTAGATTATTTGAAAAATCATTTTTAAATATGTTCAAGATTTTCAAATGAATAAACCATTATATTTAATACAAGTTAATCATCAGATTTTATAAATTGCGATTCTAATAATTAATTCCATTTTAATGGGAAGTAAAAATATATTTAATATAATTAGACTTTATTCATAATTTATGTAAGGATAGAAGGATAAAAAAAGAAAAGTTTTTGTTTTAAATTGTTAAAGATGTCATTTTATGATAATGATATAGGATAACAATAAATTATATTGTTGTGACTCTCTTTATTGTGAAAAAAAAAATCTTGAGAATGCTTTCTATGATTTACTCAAACTATAAGATAGAAACTGTTATATTCTGAAATGTACATAATAGAAAAATGGATATGATTGTGGCATTTTTGCACTTTTTTATGCAATTTAATTTATGAAATATGATAACTTAAGTATGCTTGAGTTGGAATAGAAATTGTGTTTAAGAAATCCTTCTTAATTTAGATGGCAATTAAAACAATTTGTAAAATATAATCATGATTATATATTAACAAACTTTTGAATTTTAAAATAAATAATGAGTAAGCTATTTTTTCAGGATTTCTTATCATCTAGAACAAGATCTATGTAAGAGAGAAAGAAGATAGTTAAAACACAGCAAGAAATAGAGCGAATAAGTGAGAGAAAAATTAGTGAGACTTTAAAATCTAACGAACATATTATTGATGACTTAAGACTATATAAAATGAAATTAGAGAAATAAGTTCAAGAATATTAATAAAAAGTATTGCATTTATGAAATATAGAATTTAGAGTTGGTTGAAAAAGTATCATATTTAGAAGTCCAAAACACTACATTGTAATATGAATTAGAAACATCAAAATTGAAATTAGAAACTATTGCAAATACATAATAATCATCGTCTACTTAATAAATCAACATATTGAAAGAATAAATAGAATCGCTTATTAAATATAAAACTGATAATGAATCCTACAAGGCTTAAGTACTAACTTTAAAAAATGAGAGTTAAAACTAATAGAAGGAAATAAAAGAATTAATAGAAACAAATGCTTAAGTTAAATCACAATATTAAAGTATAATGAAAGAAAATAAGAGATGTTAATAATAGTTAGACAATAGTTAAAATGAATTCTACAAGTTATCTGAAAAGGTATTAAAATAAATTTTAGAATTTAGTTTAATTAATTTGAAGCTATGTATCATAGTAAAATTAAATATTATGAAGAAGTTCAAAAATAATTCGAATTAGAATAATAAAGAGAAAAGTTTTAATATTAAGAGTTGGCAAGAGAACTTCATTTATTAGAAAATGAAAATTAATAATTATATAAACAATTGTAAATTAGTTAGTATGAGAAAGAAGAGAAAGAGAGAAAGATTTAAGATGAGTAAAATTATTTAAAATTAGAATTAAATAAGGTTTAAGATGAAAATAAAGTTTTAGAGAAATCTCATAGGACTTTAAAAATAGAGAAAAAGGTGATATATGATAATTAAAATCAAATAAAATAGAAAATTAATAAATTGGAATAAGAAGTTAATTAGAAGGAACAAACAATTAAATAAATGGAATAAGAATTATAAGAAAAGGTTCTCATAATTCATTAGCTTGAAAATATCGCTTATGGATTAAAATAGAGTGCTTAAGAAGGAAAGGAGAATACTAATTAAACATTATTACAATATAAGGATCTGATGAAAGAGTGTGATTAATTGGAGTAATAGATTGCAAGATTGGAATAAGATAACGATATTGTAAAGAAGGAATATGAGTAAGTCTTATATGAACTAAAAGATCTACAATAAGAAAATAGATAGTTGCAAGAAAGAAATGCTTTATTAATTAAAGATAACTAATAAATATAAATTGAGAATACAAATTTATAAATGGAAATCTAGAATTTAAATTAAAGAGTTGTAGAATTATAATAATATGCGGTTGAATTTTAACGAGAATTAAAAGATCATATAGAATAATAGAGCAAAATAAATTAATAAAGATCTTTTTAAAATTCTTAATATCTCTAAAATTCTGCTACTTTAAGTAATCAAAGAAATAGTTACAATTCAATTCAAAAAGGTACTGATGATTCTTAAGCAATTGGAAATTAATCTCCATTATCAAATTAAACTACTACAGTTAATCAGTTAAAAAAATTAGTTAAGTAATAATGTGTAGAAGGAAATCCTAGTTATGGCCAATAGTCTATTGAGAATACAAAAAGACACTAAGCTAGAACTGATCATTTTTCTAATTCTAGTAAATTATAAACAGATAGATAATTTGATGATCATTCTAAAGAAAATTGTTTATAAATTTTATAGGATAAATATTATGCTTTAAGGAATAGAATTTATGAATAAAAAAAATGAAAATTATATAACTTTAAATTTGATATTTAGTAAAATTATAAAAATCAACAATTTTTTTGTTTAACTCTTAAAGGATTGAGATCTTATTCTTGATGTTTTGATCTAATGAGTTTTGGTTTGATACAGGTTTAATGATTTGTAATAATATTTAAAGGGATTCTTTAGTTTAAAGGAATTCTTGTCACTGGAGGCATAGATTTGCAACTAGAAAGTGCAACTGGGGACAAGGCTCTTGAAACACTTTTTGTGTTGCTCAAAGAATTATTTTATAAAAGATTGTTAAGTTGACCATATGTATCAATTAACTTTTGATTTTGATTTTCTTCAACTAAAACTTGTAGTTAATGTGGACTAGTGAACATAACCAAAAAATTACTACAGAGGATGCAAATGACATTGTTTTCTCATAAATAAAATTATAGCGATTGCCAAAATCTTTGTATTAATTTACATCAATTAGGGTATTTTGTTTACTTAATACACAATTTTAATGTGATCTTTAAGCATTTTACAACAGACAAAATTGATCATATTGCTATCTAAAATACCATCATTAGAGTCAGTAGAGTAAACAACTCCCATACATAATAGACTTTAAACTTAATCAAATAATGTGTTGACTTTTAATTTCCTATGAATAGTAAATATTAATTTACCAATTTAGTGTTTTTAAAACTAAACATTCTGCTTATTTATATTCATTTTTATTTAAATTTAAATCGTTAGTTTTAGATAATTTATTTATTCCTGGAATATGTTAATCGTCTTCGATCATTTTAGAACTCACCATCAAACAAAGTAATGTTATTAATTTTTTATTATAACATTCAAGTAATTTTTAACATCTATCCAAATAATGAATGGCTAAATGAACAGTTTATTCAGTAAGTTATAAGTTCTATTTTGTTTAATAAATGAAATCAATAAGTTCTTCCCTTCCTTCATAATTTGTATTAATGTTGCTTAGATCTTCAAAAATATTTTTGGCTTATTGATGACTCTTAAATGAAATATGTTTATAAGCAACAGATCCATCTTTATAAATTGCTATTCCACATAATTTGCAGATGTTTTAATATGGTTTATGTTGGCAATTTAGCATTCGTTAAAATTAAATATATATAAAAATCACTTAAGCAGGTATACTTTGTTTAATCTATATTTTTCTTAATTAAGATATTTTAGATTTCCAATTCAAATTTTCATTCATTTTATAATTGATTATTTTCTGCATTATCAAAGTTATCCAATCACCAACTTTTTATACATTTTATAGTTCTTTGATTTCATTCTAATATAAAAAATATCGATTATACTAAAAAACAACTGTTAAACAGATTTACTAAATAATATCAATGACATATTTTTAATACTTTAATGATTGATTAAAAAAAATGAAAAACTAAAAAAAACTTTTAAAAAAATGTATATGTCTTTTATTTAATTTGCTTTATTTTCTACTTTGAAATTGAAAATGTGATTATTGTTTTTAATTTTTCTATTTGCATAATTATTAAAGAATAAGATTAGTTTCTTTTGAAATTATATCAAAATAGAATAATTTCATTTATTTAAAATTTTGGATATTTTACCTTTTTTGTTAAATCTAAACTTTAATAAAATAGTATACAGAATTTATGGTTTAACTATCGTTGATTAAGATTTAGGGGGTGTTTATATACTTATATCATAAGATATTAATAGTAAAATTTTATAACATTTTAATGTAATTAACTTCAAAGTATTTCTTTTTTCTTAATACCTATAGTTTGGTAAACTTCAATTTCAATATAAATTATCAGATTTTCTTATCCAAAAATGAATCCATTTAACTGATTAAAGCTTATAGACGCTTGTTCTTTGATATTTTCATCAGAGGCTTTATTTGTTCTTTGTTGACTTACAAATCTTTATCCTCTCTGATTTGAAATCTGTTGTTGATGGCTTCTTTAGATGATTACAACTCTATGTTCAATTAAGATTGAAAGTTATATATAATTTTTCTAATTTAATTATCCATTAAATGAATTAATAGGCAGAAAAACTACGCCATTATGCTTAAGAAAACGTGGTGTTTCTTCTTTAAAAATTGATGGAAGATATTCTTGCCTAATAACCAAAGAATGTGGTAAGTTGCAATAGAAATATTAGATTGATTGGTCAATCGATTGGCTAAATAAAAAAGGAAGGGATATTGTTAAACAAAGATAGAAATCAAATGCAAATTCATCTTCTTCTGATGATGAAGTTATAGAATTGCCTAAAAGACCTGCTGCTACTAGGAAATAAAGAGCCTCTATCTCAGCTGAAGCATATGGATAATACAATAGAAAAGAGGTGTATATTTAATAATAAAATAACAGTCATTTTAAGCTAGAGTGATTGTTAAGACTCAATAGTAGAAGGAAAAAATAGGTCGAAGGTTGGAATAATCATTCATGTTTGCATCGCTTGATTAAAAAGAGAAAGAAATTGTTATTGATGCAATGGAGGAACGTAGTTATAAGTAATCTTTTTAGTTATAATTTAAGTGCAGAAGATTGGGTTATTAGATAAGGAGATAATGGGGATAATTTATATGTGGTAGATCAAGGAGAGCTAAATTGTTTTAAGAGATTCACAAAAGATGGTGAAAACAAATTTTTAAAAGTATATTACCCTGGAGAATCATTTGGAGAATTAGCCTTATTGTATAATGCACCAAGAGCTGCCTCAATTCAAAGTAAAACTAATTCTATCTTATTTGCATTGGATAGATAGACATTTAATCATATTGTTAGGGATGCAGCAATGAAGTAAATTTTAAATTATTAAATTTATAGAAAGAGAGAAAAATATGTTAATGTACTTAAATCAATTGAATTGCTGTCAATGATGGATCCTTATGAAAGATCTCATGTGGCAGATGCAATTAAAAGTGCAAGCTTCTTGGCAGGAGATTATATTATTAGAGAGGGAGAATAAGGAGACATTTTTTATATGATAGAGGAAGGAGAATTAATAGCTACAAAAACACTTCTTCCAGGATAAGAACCAGTTAAAGTCTTTTAATATAAAGCAGGTGATTATTTTGGGGAATTAGCCTTACTCAAGGACATTCCTAGATAGGCAAATATAGTTGCTCAAGTAATATGACTTTATTTAAATTTTATAGACAGAAATTAAATTGATATACTTGGATAGACATAGTTTCAAAAGAATGCTGGGACCTCTTGAAGACATATTAAAAAGAAACACTGACAAATATGAAAAATATGAGTAATATTGGGTCAACTAAGGTAAATGAAAAATCTATATATTAATCACTCTTTTTCTTTTTTTGCTCTCTTCAAAAAATCTCTTTATCTTTTTCACTATTTGCTTTTAAATAAATAATCTTTATTATTATATTTTAGATATTGATTCATCTTAAATTAAATTATATATTAGTTTACACCCAAAGAATAATTTATGATTTATTAACAATTACTAATAGAAATAAATATCTTGATTAGAATTAAGATACTAATGTCTTTTTACAAATATTCATTCATTCACATAACATCAAATATTGTTTTTATTGCCATATAAATTATCTTTCTGCAGGAGGAGTCATTCTCAATAAGATATGTGTCTATCAATTCATTTCAATAATATTACTCTTCTTGCTTACTGTAAAATTGTTTTTCCTTCACTATTGTTCGTAAGCGCTTCATTATAATCTAAAAATCCCTTGTTCCAAGGATCTGCTCTATGATACAACAGTAATTAAGCAATCTCATTATTATTATGCATCAATGCAAGAAATAAAGGAGTTCTCCCTATCATATCTTGGGCATCAGGATCTGCACCATTTTTCAGTAGAATTATTGCTGTAGCTCTACAATTTCTAACACAACACCAATGAAGTGAAGTCATAAATGATATATCATATTCATATACAAGATATTTCTCTGCTTCTAACAATTATTATATTTAATCGTCCTTATTCAATTTACATAAGGTAAAGAATTTTTCACTTTTTTAACTTTGATATGGTATTTTTGGAAATATATCTCCTTTAGAAAATTCCTCTAGAGTTAATTTTAATTTATGTAAATGAGTTAACAATTAAATCATTTCTGATTTAATTCGTAAGTATTTTGTTTATTTTTTGGATTACAGTTAATTCACCCATGGTTTTACTGAGTTAATTAATTTTTTGACAGTCCTACTACCAAACATACGAATCTCTAATTAATATTATTAATACATTAAAATCCTCTATGGTTTTTTCTAATGAACCCTCTATATGATAGAGTTACTGTTATTTTTCATATTATCTTACTGATTATATCAAAGCAACACTCTTGTTTTATTATTCTGGAATGATAACTTGAGGTAATATAGTTAAATCATGAATTATTTATTATTATTCGAATGTTTGTTATTATAATTTCTAGTTCTTTTTGATTTTTTGAATATTTAATCTTTAATTAGATATATTATTTCTTATTGTGATATTCTCAGATACTTATGATGAATTAGTGTAGTATTACTTTTTAAAAATTTAATTTTCTTAAATATCAAGGAATCTTGAAGGCTTATTATTGTTACGATTAAGTTTTTTATCTTCGGTTATAATAGATCTATTCTTATATTTCATTTTATATTAATAATTTTTCTCATTGGTTTGATTAGGGATTAAAATATCTCTCATTAAGATACTTAATTTAACTTTTGCATTCGAAACATTTTGTGAATTAAAATATCCCAATGAACTTAGCTTTCTATTTTTAGGTTTCTATTATATTTGAGTAGTTTGAGGTTCTTTTTTTTTGATAAGTTCAATAAGGGTACTCTACTCTGTTTTAACCCTTCTCATAAATGTATATAATTATTTTATTTATAATTTGTAAATTATTGAAATTATTTCCTATGATATATTGTTAGTTCACTTAAATAAAAAAAAAGATTACTTTTTCAAGTGGAAAATATAGTTCTAATTATTCTATCTTGGCTGGCTTCTTATACTTTTCTATAGATTGAAATTACATAATGAATAAAGAAAGTTTAATTAATATTTTAAATTAAGTGATTGTTATTGTATATGAAATAGTAAGAATTCTAATTAATAACCCATTAATTGATCGTCTTATTTTGTTCTGATTATACTGTATAAATTTTTGCATTCATCTGAAAATTTATTTTAAAGTTTTATATATATATATATATATTTAAAGTTGATTTAGATTAATTTTAAAGATGCAATAGGGGTAATACACTATTGATTAGATTAAATAATAGAAGTTTATATATAAATTTGTATATAATTAGAATTTAAATACTATATTTATATCAAATAAAAATATAATTTGTTTTGATTTCCATGTTTTTAGGTTTATAAAAGAATGAATGTATCTAATTTAAATAAATATCTCAATTTTTCTCAATCAAATGTCTCAATCATTACAAATTCATGCTGAATAACGCAAGTTTTTTGTTATGCATCAAGTGAATGAACTTGAAACCCTTTTTCATAAATGGATCAACTCCAACAATCTGAATGAAGAACTTAACCAATCCTCTTAAATTGAAGAATAAGCTACTCAAAGTCAAACAGCTACATATATTTCTCATTTTTAAGGTTTCTTAAGTTACTTACGTGCGCTCAATAATAACGAATTGGAATGCCATACTATTAAATCTCTTTAATAACACTTCGATTACATGCAATAAGTTCTAGAGAATGAGGTTAAACTCTATTAATAACGTCAAACTCTCAAAGATCAAAATCAGTAGGACAATAAAAAGGGTCACAAGTTTTCAAAAAAGTCTAACCTTATCCTAAAAGGTTGGCTATATAAACATTTCTCATACCCTTATCCAACATAAGAATAAACAATTTAATTAGCTGAGAAATGCAATCTTACATGCAAATAGGTATTCTTTTATTTAACTCTTAGATTTAAATTTGGTTTATAAATGCTAGAGGAAGAATAGCTAACAAAACTTATGAAGAAAAGAAATTTAAAAATATTGTTAAATATAAATATTTATCAATAAATAAAGGCAAAGAGAAGGCTAGGGAATGAATATTACAAATATAACATCATAATAATACATTTTATTAGATTAAATTTTTTAAAATTTTTTGATATAGAAATTAATTTAAATAAAATATTTATCAAAATATATAATACAATTCTTCATCTATTCTATGCGATTGAAAGTTAAAATATACGAATGCAAAAGTGTTCTAACTATTGGATTGTTATTTATAAATGTGTAAAATAATTATAATATATAAATTAATTATCAATTTAAGAAAGTAAATTCTTTGGCCTTAAGTTCATATAGCTTTGAGTTATTTATTCTTATTTGCTACATCAAATCAGTCATTTCCTACTTAGTGTTTTATTTCTATTGTTCAGATTATTAAGTATTCTTTGAAAACTATTAGAATAATGTTTAATAATGATTGTTTAATCGAAAAGCCTCTTTTTCTACATCAATTATTTATTAAAGTAGTAATTTATATTCAATATCTCTGGTGGATGTTTATGTTTGTTATTGTGGAATCAAATCGTTTTATGAATGAGATGTAGTTAATTATAATGTTTTATCATTGCTTAAAGCATTATATATTTCTTTCTTGTCGTCATCATTTAATTCTGATTCTTCCTCATAATTTTTTCTCTACACTTCTAATTTTTATGATAAGTCTTAAATTTACACATTAAATTGATGAATAAGGTCATCATTCATTTATTTTAATTGTTCATGTTGAATTTACAATTATTCTAATTAGCCTTTCAAATTTATTAATTCTTAATCTTTAAACAACAATTATTATTTTAATTATTTAGTTAAATCTTCTTAATCTTCTATTATTTATTCTTATTCTTGCAACTATTGGTGATAAAGACTATTTTTATTTCTTAGTTCCTGCATAGCGGTTGAAACTTCTTCTTATACCTACTACATTTAAGATTCAAAGAAGCTTTTGATATCAGTATATTGTTTTTATAACTTTGAAATTTCTTATTTTTAACGATAAACAAGATCCTTATAGGTTTTTTCTAATTCCCGTATTTATTCTTATTAATCTTACTTATCTTTTATTAATAATGCATTCTAATTTTTCATTTCTTAATAAAGTTTTTATTAATATTGTAATTACTTTTCATATTATTGTTCATTTTCCTCCAATAATAATCTTTGATCTAATTTTAATTTATTTGACATTTATCTTTCTTTTCTTAAATCTTCAAGTGTATTCTACAATAGATTATCCTAATCATTTCTACAAAATTCTATATTTTTATATCTTTCATTTTAAAATTGCGTTTATTATTTCATCTCTTCTAATTAGCATCTAAATTATCGATTTATTTCTTCAATATAACAATCCTTCTCTTATTTTAATTGATTTAATTATGATTCATAAGATTCTAATAATTACTTATGATCTAAATCTAATACAATATATTGCTACTATAAATTCTAATAAATTGAATTGATTTCATTTATAGTACTTTATTAATTTTAATAATTTTTTAACTGCTCTTTCAAACCATCATTTTCTGTTCGAAGTTCCATATTTTTTTTTTATAAAGCTTGTAAAGCTTAAATTTAGGAGTTGCTTCGTTAAGTTGTTTTATCAGGTGTTTAAATTCTTGTGTGATAATTTGATCTTTAATCATTTGAGATAGAAAAAGAATTTTCTTTGTTAGTAGAATTTTGAAGATTTGGCATTGGAGCTATTTGAGCCATATATTGATCAAATATTTTTTAAACTTTAACACTACTACTTCTAATCGAGCAAGTTGATGTGTCGTTATCCATATTTATATATAACTTAATTAAATTTAAATAATGTTTTGAAATTTCATACTCCTTTATTCTTTTAGAAAAGTTCATTTAAATCATATAAAGACAATTCAAATAACTTAAAAAAGGAAAAATAATTGCTTTCTATGACTCATATATAACTCAAATAATTTTAAAGATAGATCTAATATTATCTAAATTATCCTTGACAAACCTTTTTTAATTATATACTTATTCAATCAATGCTTAAATAAGTTGAATTAAATTGTTGATTATTCATAAATTTTTGTTCTCCTAAATATAGGGATTATTAAAATATTATTGCTAATAATTTTCTAAATAATATAATATAAAAAACAATGAAAATATAAGCTAAAAGATATAATTTTTAAAAAGAAAATAGGTAAGAACTATTCATAACATTTTCTCAAAATTTAAACTAATTATAAAATAGATTGAAAGTTAATTAATTTTAGAATATTACTGAAATCTAAATTTAATAATGGCAAAAATATTCAGCTCTTTAAATTTATATCTGGAATATAATTAGATATAATCATTCTTTTTGATCTATTGATAATGAATAGAATTCGCGATTTACACAATAAAGTATGCGTATCTGTTTATATTTGAAATCTATCACTAAAATTTAAATGAACTAAAAAGGTAGATTTATAATTTAAAAGATAGATGCAAAACATTTTTTGGGATATATAATTTTTTATGAAAACAGGCGACCCAATCTTAAGAACAGAATGGTTGTAAAGAAGATGTCCTAAATGGTTTAAAAAATATAGACATAAATGAAAAGATTATTATAATTAAGAGATGTAGTTTATTACAATAATTATAAATCTCTATTTCATTTATTTGTTCCTTTATTAAAAGAAAATTTATATATATATATTAAATTTGCGTAATATTTTTCATTTACTTGAAAAGATCTTATGAATATAAATGGTTTTATGAAAATTGATATTTAAAAATTATTAAAGTCATCATTGTTACAAATCAAATTAGTTTCCTTTTGTATTTATTGTGGATGGCACTTGAAAGAAGTTTTTTAGAAGATGATTATATATTTGTAGCAGGCTTCTTTCTAAATCCCATATTGCTGGATTATAATGTTCTAGTTTAAGGTATTAATCTTTTTGTTTATGAAAAATTCAATTTACTTTTTTGGTGGGGTTAAGTGTGTTTCCACTTCATCTTCCCAATCTTGATCATCTATCTCTCTTTGGAACTTATTTTTAAAAAAATCAATAGAAAGCTAAGGGTCTTTAATCAATTCTTCTTATTCTGAAACAGTGAGTAACTAATTTATATCCATCTCAAGAGTTTCTTTTGGAAGTAGGTTAAACAAATTATTAAAGGACTTTTTTATCCACATCTTCGAATTATTGAAGTTTTATAAATTAGATTCTTTTGCTTCTTCAATCAAAATAATATTGGTTTAAATTAGTTCTTTTAGTATAGACTTGTCGCAATTCATATTTTAAATTTAAATCAATATAGCAAAAATTATTAATATATAAATAAAAATGAATGATACGACTAATAATGAATTGTGCTTACAACAAATGTAGGAAATCGAGAAGAAAGTTTTCAAATACTTATCTGAATAGTTAAAACTAGAACAACTTACTGACCCTTAATTGAAACAATTAAAATACGAAGACGCTTAAAAAAAGCTAGTCTTCTCTCAAAGATCTATTGATTCTGACACTGAGACTTCAGATAATATTTCTAATACTCCAAGTTATCGTTGCTCTTTGTAGATAGCTAGATCACCTCTCATTTTGAAAAGACTAAGAGCATCCATCTCTGTTTAACTCAAGTGATTATTGTATATATATTATTGTTTAACTATTTAAAATCCATAAGTTTTCTTCTCATTAATTGCTTAGATTTTATTCCTAATCTTAAAGGATTGAAATAAATCATTATTTCTATTTTTGGCTAAACAGAATCTTTTAGAACCATCAAAAAATGTGGTTAGATTGATTTTACCATAATAAATATGATTAAAATCCTCGTTTGTCTCATTTACAACCTAAGACATTATAAAAATTCATAAATCAACTTTTTGGGATAGTAAAAAATGGAATTATTTCGAATTCTCAGAACAAATTTTATAATTAGAATATAATTCTGAGATCAATTTGATTTTAGAAAAAATAGACTTATTTCTTAAGAAGAAAAAGAGACAAATTTTTACTTAAGATAGTTCAATCTCTCTATATCTAAAGATAATATGATTTATTTATTGACACAAATGATTTAAAAAGTTCTTTAGTGTCCCTTTAATAATTATTATTTATTTTATTTTTTCATAAATTTAAGGGGGAACTTCGAATCAATTAAATAATATATATATACATAATCTTATTTTTATTCTTTTTCTATATAGAATTAAGAATGAAAAGATAAAGAGTCAATTTTGTTGAAAATTTTAAAAATAAGAAAACTCGATTGGATTATGTTTAATTTTAATAAGTTTCATATTTCCGTAGCAAGAGAGAAAAAACATAGATTCTGAGATTGACCACAATTAAAGATTGATTTATTCAATATACTATTAATATTTAAAAAGTAGTGTATTTTAATTAAGTATATTAAGAATTTTGATTTAATTAAAACAAATTATATAAATAATAAATGACTTAATATCAGATGACATTATATTCAGATTTTTATAGTAATTAAGATTAAAACACAATTTTAATATTAATTTATGGACGTCGAACATGAGTACGATTTGTTTGTAATCGGAGGAGGTTCTGGAGGCCTTGCATGTGCTAAATAAGCAGCAAAAATAGGTGCAAAGGTTGCATTGGCAGATTTTGTGAAGCCTTCTCCTTTAGGAACAAAATGGGGATTGGGAGGAACATGCGTTAATGTAGGTTGTATCCCGAAAAAACTAATGCATTTTGCAGCTACATTAGGAGAATTAAGACACGATTAAGTGGAGGCAGGGTATTATATATTTTAAGGATTTTAGATGGATCGACACTTAAGTAGATTCAAAGCACAATTGGGAAAAAATGGTTGAGAATGTTAATAATCATATACGTAAATTAAACTTTGGCTATAAAAATCAATTAATGAGACAATAAGTGAAGTTTTACAATAAATTAGCTGAGCTCATAGATGCCAATACTATAAAGGTAAAAAATCAAATATATGTTAAGTTAACCGATAATAAAGGGCAAATCGAGACAGTTAGAGCTAAAAACATAGTAATAGCAGTAGGAGGTAGACCATCATACCCAGAAAATATTCCTAATATTTAAAAGTTGGTTATAACTTCTGATGATTTGTTTTGGTTATAGGAAAACCCTGGAAAAACATTAGTTGTTGGTGCTTCATATGTTGCATTAGAATGTGGTGGGTTTTTGCATGGAATAGGAAATGAAGTGGCTATAATGGTGAGAAGCATTTTATTGAGAGGATTTGATTAAGAAATAGCAGAAAAGATTGGATTATATATGGAGGAGAAAGGGATTAGATTTATTAGAGGTTGTGTACCCGAAATGATTGAAGCAACAGAAGATAATAAAAGAAAAGTAACTTGGATTATAAATGGACAAAAATATGAGGAGATATTTGATACGGTTTTGGTTGCAACAGGTAGAGTAAGTGATACATTTAAATTAAATTTGGATAAAGTGGGAGTAAAAATGAATAAGAATGGTAAAATATTGTGTTCAGTTGATGACAAAACCTCTGTTCCTAATATTTATGCAATAGGAGATTGTGTAGAAGGTAGACCAGAATTAACTCCTACAGCAATTAAATGCGGATAATTATTAGCTAATAGATTATTTTACAAAGCTACTGAATTAATGTCATATGAATTTGTAGCTACAACTGTTTTTACTCCAATAGAATATGGTTGTATTGGATATAGTGAAGAAGATGCAATAAAAAAATATGGAGAAGATAAAATTATTGTTTATCATTCAATATTTAAACCATTAGAATGGAATTACTTTGAAATGCATTCTGGTGAAAGTTGTTTTGCTAAATTGGTTGTTTTAAACGAAAATCGTAGAGTTATTGGATTTCATTATCTTGGACCTCATGCTGGTGAAGTCACATAAGGATATGCTGTTGCTATGAAAATGGGAGTAACAAAAGAATAATTTGATTCTACTGTAGGTATTCATCCAACTTGTTCAGAAGTAATTATTTATATAAATTCAATAGGAACTTGTATAAGTAACTGCTGTTAAAGGAGTAGATGATGCATAAAAAGAAGGTTGCTGAGGTTGAATCCCCTAGCCAATTAGGCTAGGGGATGTTTTATACAAAAACTCCACCTAACCTTTAATAGAAGTATTCTGAGACTAATTTTAAGGAAGAAAGACATTTGTTTGTTTAAAATGAAAGCAAACTTAATGAAACATTTATTTGAAATAAAGAAGAGATAGATGTTGATAAAAGATGTTTTTTGGAATTGAAGTTTGTTTAAGAATATTTCTCAATATATAAATTTAAATATTATATTTTAAATGGAGGACTTAGCAATAATTATTTAAAAATAATTATATAGATCAATTTAATAGTTTTCCTAATTGTTTTCTTCCTGCAATTACTAAATTATGTTAATTTCCTAATTAAGCAAATAGTTCTAGTAACTTTTTCTAAGCCTTTTTGTCAGCCCAATTCTTATCCATTTTTACTATCTAAAATACATAAGATAATTTACATTTAAAAGTGACTTAATTGCTAGATCATAATTTTTTGCATTAACTGCTTCCAAAGCTAGATCAAAATAAAGATCTTTATCTTAAGAATTTTCATTTATTCTATTTAAGAGTCTTTTGATTTCAGGAGTCTAAGATTATAGATCTTTAATTAATTTCAATTAATCTTAAACTAACTAATGCAATTATTTAGTATTCATATCAGCTAAATCATCTTTAAATTTGTTATCAAATTCATCTAAAATTTCTTAGATTTTGATTGAATCTTCCGTTAAAACATATGCTAATCCTTTAAATAATAAATATTTTGGATGGTCTTTTTTAATGTTATCTCTTTTTAAAGCTTCTGTAGTTAATGTCGATAATCCTTAATGATTCTTGCTTTAAAACAATTCTGACATTTATTACAAGATCATTTCTTCAATATTTTCACCTCTTAATACTTTTGCTATTTAATCTACGACACCCATGAATCTATCGAATTTTCCGTTCTTAAAATATCCATCAAGAATTTAATTATTAAACACAACTCCAGCAAAAGGAACGGAATTTATTTACAACTAAGTTATTAAATTTGGATGCTTATCAATGTCTATATTGACGATTTTTGAAATATCTGAATATTTTTCCATATTCTAGGTCAACACGTTTTTGAATTCTTTACATTCTAAAGACCATTAAGCGTAACAATAAACTATAATAATTTTTTAGTTGCTTTCTTATACTAGTTGATTAAAATGATCTATATCATTGACATCTACATTTTTTAATTTATTATCCTCTACTACATTATCATAAAATGATTATGCTTGATTTTTCAATTTATTCATGACTTCGTCTGAAAATTTAGGATCTTAGTTTTGTTGACTGAACATATACAAAGTTGGTCTAAAGAATTTAAGATTTCTAAATAATGGGGTTCTAAAAAGTTTTTTGATCATAATTAAATTTTATTATTAAAAGTTAATTCAACAGAAATATAGTCAATAATTTATTATAGTTTTTTTTTATGTAGACAGGGTTCTAAAAATTGGATTATTCAAGAGAAGTAATAATTGTTATTGATGAATAAATGATATTAAGACAATTTATTATTATAAATATTTAAAATGAGGCATTAGGATAACGGAATTCAAGGTGTTTTAAAATAATAATTAATTATTGATTCAGAAATTGGCCCGTATAAAACCATCCAGGAGGCAATAGATAAGGCTGAACCAAATATTATAATTGATAAACCTGGTTTACGTCTCGAACCCAAAGAAAATGTTGATGATATAATTATTGTAGTTTCTTCTCAACCTACCATCTTGATCGATTTAAAAAAAGATGAACGTTGTATTTTAATAGGATTGAAAATGTCTCACAGTGGAACGGGCGAAGAAGTTGAAGAATTGGAAAAATTAATAGATAGGATAAGAAATGGCAAAATATCTTTTTGACAATCATGATGATTGAGGTGGTGGCTTAGAATCCTGATGAGGAATTTGTTAATAAAGTGCCAATAGAAACAAATATGAATTGTGTTGTTTTATTAAATGGAGGTAAATTATTTATGGAAGATTGTTTGATAGCATTAAAGTAAGAAATTAGATTCAAATTTAAGTTTTATAGTAAAATCATTTAAGGGTATATTACCAGGTATAGCAGCTAATTAAGGAGCTGAGGCATTATTTATAAGATGTGAAATTAAAGGAACTTCTTCAAAAAATTAAGATGCTAAAACAATTGGAATTCTTGTAAAATTAGGAGATTTAATTATTAAAGATAGTAAAGTTCATAATCATATATATGGTGATCTATTGATTTAACAGGCTCCAACAAATAAAAATATTCGAGTGATGAATAGCAAAATAATATAAAATAAAAAGTATGAATACATATAGTAGGAGCAGATGCAGTTCCTTAAATTGAATAATGTAGAATTGTAAATAATGAAGGGCCAGGAATCAAAGTAGGTATTGGCATTAGAGCCAAGATATTTGGAAATGAAATAAAAACAAACGTTGTAGGAATTGAAGTATTGTCTGCTGATCCATAGATATTTAATAATAAGATTGATAAGAACTTTACGGACGGAATATTAACAAAAGTATTCGAATAATTAAGATGTGATGGTAAAATTAAATCAAATTAAACAATATCTGGTAATAAAGAAAATGGCATTCATTTTACTAGTTAAAATAATTATACCAGAATTGAAGCTAAAACTTTTATTGGTTATAACAAAAAGCAGGTATTAAAGCAGATACCGAAGCTCGTATATCTATATATAAAAATAAAATATCTAAGAATCTGGGTTAAGGTGTATTATTAGTAGAAACATCACGTGTAGTTATTGAAAGAAATGAAATTACTGATAATATTAAAAAGCCAATATAGCCTTAAGAGGTTCTCATTCTGTAGATATATTTATAGTTGAAAATAAGATTATCGGAGGAAGATGCGAAGGTATTTTCTTAATTGAATGTGGAAGATGTTGGATATTTAAAAATACGATTGCCGAAAATGTAAGTATGATAATGATGGAATAGGATTATTTGTACGAGATAAAAGTCATGGAAAAATTATATCAAATACTATTAAATCTAATGAAATAGAATTAGTGGTTGAAAGGAGAAATCCTTGATTGGAATATATAGTTTAAGATAATAATGTAACTGGAGATATTAGAATTCCATAGAATTATGATTGCACCATATAATGATAAAATAAATATTGCAAATAAGAATAAATATTATGAAAGAATAATTATTCTTAAATCATTTTTATTTTAAATGCTTTTTGCAATTCAAAAAGCTAGATAATAATTTTTAAAATCCACATTTTAATTTATGGATCAAAAACAAAGTTTCGCAAGAAGAGATAAATTAAGAGAGATTGAATAATAAATCTAACAGCAGTGGGCAGCCAAATAATCCTTCTAATCCAATCCAGATGGAAGAAAGAAATTTTTCTTGACCTTCCCATTCCCTTACGTAGAATATAAATCTATACAATTAGGCTAATGGTAGATTGCATTTAGGTCATTGCTTTTCATTTAGCAAATGTGATTTTATTGCAAGATTTAAGAGACTTTAAGGTTAAAATGTACTCTTACCTTTTGCATTTCATTGTACAGGAATGCCAATCAGTGCATCGGCTAAAAAACTTCAACGTGATTTAGAAATATTGGTAATATATGTAAAGAATAATCTTAGTAATCAGGTAATGAATTGCCATAGTAATGTCAATATAATTCCCTTCTTTAAATGAATATAAAGAAAGAAGAAATTGCTAAGTTTACAGATCCATATTATTGGATCCGTTTTTTCCCATCTCTTGGAAAAGAGGACTTGATTAGTTTTGGATCTTCAGTAGATTGGAGAAGAAGTTTTATTACCACAGATGAAAATCCATACTTTAATTCATTTATTGAATGGCATTTAACAAAATTGAAGGAAGCTGGATATGTTAAATTTGGTTAAAGACCTTCAATCTTTAGTACTTAAGATGGTTAATTGTGTGCTGATCATGATAGAAGAGAAGGAGAAGGAGTAAATCCATAAGAATATACCTTAATTAAATAGAGAGTGCTAAAACCAGAATTAGTAGATGCTGTTTTAGCAGGTAAAAATGTATTTTTGGTTTGTGCAACATTGAGACCAGAAACAATGTATGGTCAAACAAATAGCTTTGTATTACCAGAAGGCGAATATGGAGTGTTTGAAATGAAAAATGATGAGTACTTTGTATGTAGTGAAAGATCTGCATTAAATATGGCTTATTAAGGATTAACTAAAATAGATAAAAAACTTAACAAAGTAGCTACAGTTAAAGGAACTTAATTGATTGGTTTAGAAATTAAAGCTCCTCTAACTAATTATGAAAAAGTTTATGTTTTACCAATGCCAGGAATTAAAATGAATAAAGCTACAGGAGTAGTTACATCAGTACCAAGTGATGCTCCGGATGATTGGGCTACTTTAAGAGATTTATAAAAGAAACCCGACTTTTATAATATAAAACCTGAATGGGCTGATTTTAAACCAATCCCAATTATTGATGTTCCTAAATATGGTGATCTTGCTGCTTTAACTGCATGCGATTAATTCTAAATTAAATCATTGAAAGATAAAGATTTATTATAAAAGGCTAAGGAAGAAGTTTATAAGGCAGGTTTTTATGAAGGAAAAATGATAATAGGAAAATATAAAGGAACAAAAGTTTGTGATGCTAAACCATTGGTTAGAAAAGATATGATAGATAGTGGTGAAGCATTACCTTATTTTGAACCAGAAAACACAGTAATTTCAAGAAATGGTGATGAATGTGTAGTATCTTATTGTGATTAATGGTATATCACATATGATAATCAAGAATGGAAAGATAGAGTCAAAGAACATGTTAAAAATAATTTTGAAACTTACAATCCAAAAGTTAAGCAAGAAATATTAGATGCTGTAGATTGGATTAGAGAATGGGGACTATCTCGTAGTTTCGGATTAGGTACAAAAGTACCTTGGGATAAGTAATATTTGATTGAGTCTCTTTCAGATTCAACCATTTATTTTGCTTATTATACAGTTGCTCATTATTTGTAAGGAGATTTGAATGGAACAATTCCAGGACTTGCTGGATTTACAGCAAATTAAATGACAGTTGCTGTGTATGATTATTTGTTTTTGGGTAAGGATAGTGAACAAGTTCCAGTGGAGATGAAATAATAATTAGATGTAATGAGAAAAGAATTCTTATATTATTATCCAATGAATTTAAGATCATCAGGAAAGGATTTAATTAAGAATCATCTTATTTTTGCATTATTTAATCATGCAGCTGTATGGAAAGATTAACCTAATCTATGGCCAAGAGGCTATTTTTGTAACGGTTATATATTGGTTGACGGAGAGAAGATGTCTAAATAATTAGGAAACTTTAAGACAGTTTAAGAAATGATTAAGAACTATGGTGCTGATGCAACAAGATTAGGATGCGCTGAAGCAGGAGATTTACTCGATGACGCTAATTATGAATTGAAATTAGCTGATTCTGCTATATTAAAATTAACAACTCTTGAAATGTATCTTGAAAAAATATTCCCATTGATATAAAATTATCGAACTGAAGCATAATCCAAAAACATTGAATTTTTTGATTCAGTTTTTGAAAGTTAAATTAATCATTAAGCAATTTAAGTTATTTAGAATTACGAAGAAATGAAATTTAGAGAAGTTGCTAAAAATGGATTCTATGTATTATAAGGATATAAAGACGATTACTTACTTTCTGTTTCAGCTGAAGGACCTAATAAAAAATTAATTTTGAAATATATTGAAATCTAATTAACTTTATTGAATCCCATAGTTCCTCACATAACTGAATATTGTTATTAGAAATATTTTTATCCTCTC
This sequence comes from Paramecium sexaurelia, assembly GCA_000733375.1. Taxonomy (NCBI): domain Eukaryota; phylum Ciliophora; class Oligohymenophorea; order Peniculida; family Parameciidae; genus Paramecium; species Paramecium sexaurelia. The sequence goes on from JPFM01000013.1 coordinate 493,125, forward strand.
GTTAAAGATCAAGGATATCCTGAAACATTAACTCAATTTGTCTTACCTAATGTTGGAACTTATGTTTACAATGCAAACGTACTTAGATAATATAATTACCTTTAATCTTTAATGAGTACTTTGAGAGTGGCTCTAGCTAAATATAAAGAAACACTTAAAAAACAAAAGAAGCCTGAAGTTATTAATAAAGTTACATTGGTTGTTGCTAAAGATTTTGCAGATTGGTAGAAGGAAGTCTTAATTTATATGAATAGATAATTGATTGATAATGAACCAGGATTTGACTTTAATGCTTAAATCAAAGCAAACAAGAGTAAAACTATGGCTGCACAATTATAATTTAGTAGTTACATTATGGTATGAATTTAAATAATATTTTAGGGTGAATTCAAATAAAGAGGAGCTGATGCTATTAATCCAAATCCTACTCTTGATGAAGAAGCATTTTTAAATAATTTTACATAATACATAATTTCAGATTTGAAAGTCAAGGAATTTGCTGTAATATTTTATTTTAAAGTTTTTAAAGATTGTTGATTCCACAGTTGCCTAGAAGAGTGATATAAAACCAGTTCAATAAGCTGGCAACAATGCTCAACCTGGAAAACCTTCTCCTTTGTTTGAGTGATTATATTTGCAAGTATGCATAAAATTTAAATTTATCATTTTTTATATTTTCTTCCTATTATTAAGGAATGATATATATAAAATAATATTTATATAAAAATGAATATAAGAATATTGTAAATAAATATGTTTTTCAATACTTTCTCAAAGTTATTGTGATGTATCAGAAGGCCTTACTTAGTTTTCTTAGGGGGTATTCTAATATTTGTATTCTTTTATTAAATTATAAGCTAGAACTCCTAATGTAGCAATTGTCAATACTGAAGAAATAACCCATCCTGCTAAAACACTATTGCTGACCAAAATAACGAACGCTCCAAAGTAGAACTATCATAAATTATTATATATACAAAACATAAAATTAGTAGTAATGATCTGTCTACTTTATTAAACCATCTAATATAAGAGGGATCTAATTTAAAGTGAAAATAAACCAATCCACTCATCACTAGAAAAGAGAAAAGCATTTAGTACAAATATGCTGAATCTTACAAATTTGAAAATACTGAACTTGAACCCAAAATTAACAACTTAGCTTGTATATATAACACTACAAAATTTGATTTAAATTTCAAATCTAGAGAACGATCCATAAATTGAAATGTAGGTTATAAGTATGTTGACAAAGGATAGTATATACCACATCCCAATACTGCAATTGTTATATACAAGAAATGTAGATCACTCATACATTCAACTGTTGGTTGTCTGACTAGAGTATAAGGATATTCACTGTAATCACAAATAAAAGCATCAATATACGTTTTCATAACAAATATAAATTATCCACTAATAACTTATATGGTTTTACTCAGCCAAAATCTTAAACTATCATATCCAGCTATTGAGCCATCTGTATTAAAACCAAATGAATTATCAGCTATCTATTTACTAGCCTAAATTCCTAGTACAATATAGGCAATACTCATCACAAAAGCCAAAAAGAAGAAAAAATTGTATTCACTCCAAATAGCTGAATAATCTACCATTTTTATTGGTTTGAATTCTGATTTTTATCCAAACCAACCTACTTAAGAATCGAATGCCAATGTTATTAAACCATATATATCATAACATCTTAGGAATGCAGCTAAAATATTTGTTACTGTAATCTAAAAATGAAATTCCTAATTTTTAAGATTCTAATCGAATCTATTGAATTCATCCACCAAACATCTGCATATTTAAGGAGCTATTTATTTCCATTCTTCATTTATTGGATTAGGTTTAGGAATGATTGGAGCAATTTTACTGTAGAGATCTGCTAATTAATTCATTATCTTTTGTGTATACTTTTTTGGTGTTACCCAAATAAATATATGTATTGTTTAACAAATTGCCCAAATAGATTTCTAAAATTGGCTCGGATTATTTTTTAATTTGTATTTATTTTCAATCTATTCCTTTAAATATTCATATTTTCTTTAAAATTCTAATTTATCTGCTTAATCCATTTAATCTACTCCACTATAATCCTATCGTTAAATTTAAGAAACTGGAATATTAATTTTAAATAGAGGTTTTCTTTATTTATCGAAATCCTAAATTGACTAAAAATTTTCTTCTTAAATAGGACTTTAAACATTTTATGTTTATTTTATCAGCGTTTTAAAATCAGGTATTTCTTCACTAAAACGAAAGTATTAACTGATTCCTAACTTTTAAGCGATTTATATATAAGAAGCATCTTCTTCTTTAAAATTGTCATAAATTAATAAAGCAAAATCTTCTTCAGAAAGAGTAAAGCCATCATTTTTCTGTTCAAAGCTATTATATTGTTTTAATATCTCAATATCTTTTTCTAATGCTAATAATTCTAATACCATAGAAAAATCACCTTTATTTTTATAATATTTATAGACAGCTATCCAAAATCTACTTACATAATTAGTTTTAGTATGCATAGGCTTATAAAAATCTAATTAGTTGTTGTCTTCTATAACTGCAGTTGAATGTCTTTTTCGCGTTCTTAGTCTAGCTTGCAACTTTTACTCAAGATAAATTTTATTTTTTTCTAATTCAATTAATTCATTCTTTTTATTTTCTTCATTTTTTTGCATTTATTCTAATTCATAAAATCCAAATCTACACAAAAAGAATGAGAATAAACAATCTTAAAGTAAACTTAAGCACCCAGTTGATTCATTTTATTATTGTTACTGAGTTTCTAATGCTGATCCAAGAGATGTAATATCTATATCATTATTAGATAACGTTTTTCTTATTCTTTATCTTTTACTTTCTTAAATTTAATCTAATTTCATTTTATTTTCATAATCTTATTTAGTTACAAGAATATTCTTAATTTTTTTATCTTCTAAGTTTTCATTATACTCATACATATTTACTGGATCTCCTAAGATAAGATCCTTCACTAACTTATCTTCCTACCTATGTTGAACATATCTAACAAATAATAATGATGAAATCTCCTCTGTTGCAAAAACTCCCTTGTTTGAAAATTCCATCATTACTGCTTTAAGCACTTCTTTCTTTTTCATTTCTAATTGTTCTTTGTTTAACAATACAGAATAAAAAATAGATAGTACTGTCACACTTATTATGATGATTAATATTGAATATGCAACTGCTAATTGTGCAAAATATGCAAATTCTTTAGAAGAATTTTCATAATAATCTGCTAATATTGGAAATATAGTTCCAATAGGACCTATTATAAATGTCCAGCCTATAATGACTACAAGTGGTTAGATAAATGATTAGTATCGTACTGATTCTTATTTTAAAGAAATCTAAAATTTATAATACAAAAATGTTAAAGGAACTCCAATTGCATTTGCTAATAGTGCATTTTTTGTTACTTCATTATCAACAGATAAGCTTATTGGTAATAATACTATAAATGGAAGTATAATACCTACTGTTGTACCATCCTAAATTCTATTTAAAAACCTTTCAGAAACAGTTTTGTCAGGTTATTCTTCATTTTCTAATTTTTCTTTTGCTTAAAGAGATAAAGCATGGCTTGTTAGTATAAATAATATGGTGTGTATACTCAATAAACCGATAATCTAGAATAATATAATAATAATATATACAGTTCCTTTTTTTGTTCCTGTAGCTGTGTTTGGTTCATTCCAAGCGAAGTAGCAAATGAAATAAAATGATAATATGTAACATATGGCATTATACCAAACAGCGTAATTACTTAAATTTACATACTCATAAGCAGTAAAGATTAGGTTCTCTGCTTGCTTTGGTAATTTTACAAGGTAAATTAAGATTATAATAATATAGTAAATTATAAGAAATGCTATTGGAATGAGACCAATTACAGCAAAGACAATTGCTGTTATCACTAAATCAAAATTTTCAAAGAATTCATAGAAAGTTAAAAATATGCCAAAAGGGATTGCAAAAGAAAAACATGAAAAAAGCATTACAAAAAGTTTTTAATTCTTTTTATCGGATCTGAAAAATGCTACTGTAAGCCACATTAATGATATCAATAATGGACATATGCCTATCAATCTTGCTATTGATTTTAAGTATTAATTATCAATAAACATACTCCATACTTTAATACACATTACACTAAAAAGGGCACCAAATAATAAAGGTGTTATTAAGTATAAATTTTATTTATTGATTCTTGTGTTGCTAATGCATATTCCTAATATCATAAAAGTAGGTATAGCTAATAGTAGAAAGCCAAAAGTAATAATCTATTCGAAATCATAAGATTGCAATCCATAAATTAGATAGACAAAACAAAAGCATTCAATAGCAGCATAAGATATTGATATAAATAACGGAGTAACGTATTCAAGTTTGAAACTTTTCAATAGATTTCTTGCTCTTTTATTAATTTAATAATTAGGATATTCATTTTTAATATTATCATCTGCATATTTATTTAATGATAGCTAATATAAATCATATTTTATTGTCTTTAATGGTATATAAAACACTCCTTTAATTAAAAAGATCGAGAAAAAAAATATCACTAAAAATGTTGATGGAGCTATTATTTAAGTGATATTATCAACTATATATTCTAATTATGTAGACTAAATAAGGAGTACAAAAGCTATTATTTTAAAAAGAATAAAGTATGACACTAAAACACAAAAACTACAATTAAATAATGCAGCGAAAATATTTGAGGAAACTTTCTTAATAAAATAAAAAAACCCTTTATTCATAAGTGAGTTTATGAAAATTGCTATACTTAATATACAATACCCAACTCCTATATAATCCTATGAAAACCCATCATAATTTCTGAAAAAATTTAGATGGTATCCAATAAGCACAATTAAAGGGATTATTAATAATACAAGAAACAAAGCTATCCAAGATAAATAGTGATTTATAAATTATTAGCAGCTAAAATTTGAAAAAATAAATACATTTATGATGATATTGTATATAAAAAAGCATAGACGGGCATTTAATGTGCTATCTATTAACGTATTTTATCATTTTGTATGATATAGCTATTTTCGATTGCCTTAAATATAAAATGATGTTTACAATAGATTCTGAAAGAACACTAAAAAAAGTGCTCCAATGGACAATCAATATTATTAGTTATTCTAATGTAAATGTAATTTAGAATCCTTTAGGCTAGCAAGTGCAAAAGGTCCTAAATTTTTAAGACAACTCATTGTATTTTTTAAAAAATTATTCTACAAAACCTTTTGTTTCTGCATTCGATATATTATCCCTTTATTTTAAGAGATTATATAATTCTTAAGCTTCTTCAGTTTCTGGAATCATGAATTAGACTATTTCTCCCTTTTGTTTGAAATTCAATTATTGATTTAACATTTATTAGTCTTGAGTGTCTACAATTTGATATTATGAATTTTATTCAGTAGGTTTATAAATGGGATTGTTAGTTTGTTCTTATATTGCTCTTTTCATAAAATTCTATAAATTATTTATTTAAGATTTAAAAAAAATAAAATGATTTCACTGTCTCCTAGTTTTAAGTACTTTTTTACGGTTAAAATATTCCTCCCTATGTTCTTTGGTCATTTTTTAATTTGTTTTATCTGCTTTTCGTTATAAATCTATTATTTATTAATAAAAATATTTTACGATATTCATAATCTCTATTTGCTTTTTCTATTAAATTTTTTTCGTTTGTTTAGAAATATTCAAGTAATTCTTCTTTTGTTACATTTCCTTTAGCAATTTCATCTTAGATAATCTTTTCCGGTGTAGCTCCTTTGTAATTTTGAGATATATATTTATGAGTTGAATCATTCAACCACTTGCCTAATTTTTCTTAATCGTCTTTTTTTATCTTTTTTGTAAAGTCCTCTTATTCTATTTGGTTTATTTATTCTTTCATTAATTTAATTTCTTCAGTTTCTTCAGTATTATCTTAACCTAAGATTTCCCCATCTTCTAAAAGATCATTGGATTTCTCATCGCTTTGCAATGCTTTTTCTATTTTTTCTATAACTTCTTAGCCTTCCTTAATATCTTCTTCAACTGAATTAGTATTAGGAGTGAAGCTTAATTTACCATTATATCTTGCAATTAAGATCATTTACTCTTGATACTCAGTAAGAGGTCCTGGAACAATAAATAAAGGATATTTTTCCCAATCAATATTTTTATACCTTGGATTCTGTTTAATTTCATCAATCTAACTTTAAGTAACAGCAATCTAATATTTTGAAGCATATTATAAAAACTCTAAGATCTCTAAATCCCTTTCAGCTTAAGTTTAAAAGCTTGGAGGTATTTCTTCTTCTAGTAATTCATTATCTTGAAAATTTAAGACTTTCTAAAAAAACGTTGGATATTTAAGATATTCATCTCTTTATTTAAACCCTAAACCCAAATAATAATGTTTTATAAAATCCAATTTAGCTGTTATTGGTCTAACCTTGATCAATTCTCGAAAAAAAAGGCTAATAAATTTTTAATTTTATTCTTCAGGTAAACCATCTCTTGCTTTAATTAACATACTTCCACCTGTTTTTAAAGTTTTTAAAGCAACATTCAATGCTATTCTGTTTAATCGAATTTATTCAAAATTATCAATATCTCTATCGTTTTAACTTCTACTTTCTAAATTTGAAATAATCTAATTTCTATATTAATTTAATACTAAATCGACAGGTTTCAAATCAAGTTATTTTTAAAGTTTCATCAAAGTTTCTTTCTTTTCTGCATCTCCTTGAATAAAAATTACTCCATCCCTAAATCTGTTCGGTAATTAGACTTCATCAATTGCAAACACTTTTGGATCATCTCTATTTGAACCAATAGCTTTTCTTAATGTTTCTGTCCAAAGACCCTAATTTATTTAAATTTTTACTGAGCCAGATCCTAATTCAATCACTGTCATTCCTTTCTTTAGAAGTCCAAATCGTGCATTTAGTTCTGTTAAAATTGAGGAATTATAATACCGCAATTTAAAAATAAACATAATTATAAATATACTCACAAATTAATTATTTGAATTCTTTTTCTATAATATGTTTTCCAATTTAAATAATATTAGTTTCTTAGATATTTTTATTGTGGACAACCATTTATTAAAAAATTGTATTTATAAAAAACAAAATAATATACAGTAAAATAATTGTTAATAATCTTTTTATGATCAATATAATCCATTCTTTTTTGCATAAGGATTATTTTTTTGGTAATTGTCATAGTTTTTTGGATTTCCATCTTAAGTAAACAGACTAAATGTGCTAACATTTGAATGAGCAATTTAGTAAGCTAATCATAATCATTTAAAAGTTTTACATGCTCCTCCTCCACCATTATAAGCAGGTCTTCCATAACCAACCTCATTATAAGAACTTTTTGTAGATTATTAATATTATTTTTATGGCATTTAAGATATTGGTGACTTTTATATCACTTTTGTTTATTATTATTATTAAATATTAGGCTACTTATGAGTTGCTTTAACACTTTACGAGTAAACCTATTAATTATACTATTATTATTATGGATATGTTTATTTCTATTATTATTATTTTGACTAAGGGCGATTATTATAATTATTTTACTGATATTAATTAGGCTTACCATATTTTCCAGGTTACTACTTAGTAGACATTCCATAATTTGAACCATATTATTAATGTCCAAAAGGATTACCTCTTCCTTCCGCTATTTCTTATTTCCTAACTTTTCTCATCTCTCTTAAAGCTTATTAAAATTCAAGATGCTCTTATTTCCATTTACCGGTTTTTTTTGGCCTCAAATATTTTGCTGCTCGTTTGTTCTATTCTTATTATTATTCTTTTATTTTTTAAATGTCTGGTTCTGGCCCGATACAAACAGATTCATGTTTTCTGATTCTGTCAGGATTAAATCTTCTTCCACATTTCCTACACTATTATTTTAATTATATCTTTTACTCCAACAAGGGCCATAACCTATTAGGGTTATTCATACAACACTTGCTATGATTTTTATCCAACTTTTGTTCCTCCTTATTATCTATATTATTTTTCTTAGTCTAACTTTTATAAAACTTATTGTGCTATAATGTTCATTAGTTATCATTACTTGTAGGCATTTATTTTCTGTGACCAGGATCCATATTTATCAAGTCATTTTAATACTTTACGATGCAAGTTTTTTGATGAATCTCTAGAGAAGCTGTTCCAAACTCTCTTCCACAAATTGTGCCTATAATAAACTTTATTCTGTACAAAGCAGTGTTTTTGGACGAGCTCCAAAACCTCCTCCATTTAAATAATTCAAATTATTGTCATTTGTTTTTTAATTTGTTTTTCTCATTATATTATTATTAAAAAATCAACAATCAAAAAATTATTGTTTTAATGCTAAATATATTCATCTAAATATTATAAACATAATTAAATCAAATAACATAAATTTTTATTTGCATATTCCAGAATTCCCTAGTATTTCATCTGAAATAAGGAAATCCTACTTAATTTTCATAAAATTTTATAATTCTAATATTCTCTTTTATAAAATCTATATATTGGTATTATAATGTAAATTTATAAAGATTATATTAAAGTATTCAAAAATTTTCTTTTTATAAATACATTCTTAAAGTATAATTTATCATTATGAATAAATAATAAAAACAAAATTTATTGGATTTTACATTTCTATTTAAAGATATTTTTAGGTTCATTTTTATATTGTTCTAATTTTGATATCATAACTATTTAGATCAATCAAGTCAAACTGCCTAATGTTCATAAAAATTAAGGAATATATTTTTATATAAAAAAATTAATAATATGTGGTATATATATTAGTAGATCATCAAATAATAGTTTTCTATTGTTAAGATATAAGTTTAGTGTTCTAAATTTATTTATATTTTTATTTTAGTATTTCTAAATTCTTTTGTCTTTCTTCAATTTCTTACTCAATTTATTTCAAAAACTAATTTTATCGCGCTACTTATAATTAACTAGTATTTTCATGCTTAGAATCATTTTTTTCTAATTAGTTTTCTTTTCTGTAATATTATTCATAGATTCTTAATTATTTAATAAAACCTTCATTAGGTTGTATTTATTTTCTTAAACACCATAATATTTAATAAGCTCTATCAAAATTCCATTCAAAATGTTGCATTAAATAACCTAGCACTACTGTTGCACTTCTAGATATTCCAGCATAACAATGAACCATAACATTCGTGTGTTTTCTATTTTCATCAATAAAATTGAAACAAAGAGGAAAGTGATCAAGTAATGATTAGGTTTCTGAATCAGGAATTGAAATTTTGGAATGAATATAAGTTTCAGGTAAATTAATTTCAGGAAAATCGATTACACTTAAAACAGCTCTTATTTGTAATTTGTTTAGCAAATATTGATCTTTAGCACAATCAATATCTCCTATATAGAGTCCACTATATGTATTGATCCCATTTGTCTTAGGCTCAAGAATGCAATTCCATTTTGATAATTCGTTAGGGTCTAAGTTCATTAAAATAATTATATTATATAAAAAATCAGTAATGGGTTTTCGTAATATCCGCATGAATTATCAGCAGACCGTACGTGATTTTACATCATAAGAATATAATTTTATTAATCAGTGTAACTATGACTAAAGTCCATGAAAAATTGTCACCATTTGTGATAATCATCATAAAATAAATTTTTATTAAAATTAATGAATTATTTTATAAAATAAATCAGAATTTAAAGTTGGAAATCATACCTATTACAAAAGTACCAATTTGTTTTGCATATTTAAGTGTGGATATGTTTTCTTTATAAATATAATATTGACAAATTTCCCATTTGCATAGTTTTTCAGCTAATTTATCCTGCTCAATATCTAAATTCATAATTTAGTCCATTTTTATAGTATTATCTTCTTTTTCTAAAACTTTTCTTCTTTATTCTTCCCATTAAATTTCATACAAATAAGCTACCTCATTTACTAAATTAACCGAAGCAAGAGTTAACCAATCAGAGCAACTAAGAGTTTATGGCTGATTATCAAAAAAGTGTGCAGGATTAATTTTCATCATTTTGATTGCCTGCTTATCATATATTAATTATCCGTTTGGTTAAATTAATGTTTCTAATCTATTAATAATACCTAATAATGAATTTTTTGTTTATGGTATTATAAATTTATGATATAATCCTAAACCAACACCTCCAACTACACTTCCAAGAAGTGCACCTAAAACAGGCACAGGTATTAATATCTATCCTGCAACAGCTGAGCCAATCCCCATTGAAGTTTTAATTCCTAAATGTCCAATATTTATAAGTTTATTTTATATACTCAGCACTTTATTCTAAAATATTTTATGAACAGTATAAAATAGGAGTGTTTATCCAACTAAAAAACCAACTAATGGCAAATTCATTGAAAGTGCAGCAAATGCAGTAGTTTCAGCAGTTCCATAACCTGCTCTTTGAAGCTTTTTTTACCATGATATGTTATTATCTAGACAGTCAACTATAAGAATTCCAATTCCAGATCCTATTGCCCCTGCTGCTAAGATTTTCGGATCAGTTGGTTAGGCAGTACCTCCTTTTTAAGCTTAATGTATATTCTTACAAAATTGCTTTTTCATTAATTTTAGTTGTTCATCCATGTTCATAGAAAAATTTACAATTAATTTAGATTATCCATTAGAATCAATTTAAGTTCCATAAATTTGTGATTCATAAAATTTTATATTTTGTACATATTCAAGGCTAGTTTCAAGTATATATTATACTCCTTATGATAATTTCATCCTAAAATCAGGGAATTTTTCAACTTCTGTCCATAAATTTTTATTAAAGTAATCAAATGAAATAATAATTACTTAATGTTTAATCATATATAAAACAATTTCTTCTTTACTATGTAAATATATTTTATACGCACATCTCTTTCCCTTTTTTATTAAATTTACCTTCTCAATGAAAAGTGAATCTTTTTCCTTTACAAAATCTCTATCGTTTTTATTAACTATAATTTATATAGTTTATATGGGCATTTTTGGATCAAAACCCATTCTTTTAAGTGAAGAGTAGAAATCATTGGTTTTATTTGGATTTATTATTCTTTCGTCTTTGTACTCTAAATATGATATTAAAATCTTTTTGGTAAATTCAAATTGATTCTTATATTCTGGTCTCCAAAAATTTGATTTTTCAATTAGATAATAATTTTGAAGTTCTCTAACTATAAATTACGATGCATCTGTTTGAATTGCTTAAAATGTTCTAAAATTAGCCAAAGCAGGGTAATCTTAAAAGATTTCATTAACTTTATGCATTTAATCATCAACAAATAAAGATGTTGTTACAATAAATTACTCGATATCCTTATGAATATCAAAAATTGTTTCTTTTATTTTTTTAAAAAGTACTAAAAAATCTGCTTAATCAATCAATGCAAATTCATGCATTTAAATTGTCAATTTACTAACTTAATCTTCAATTTACCCTTCTAATATATAATTTAACTCTTAAGGGTTGAAATTATTTTCTTATAATAGATCTATTGTGTCTTCAATGAAAAGAAAAAATTAGGATATCATATTTTTAACCAAAATCATTAATTATTAAACAAATCTACCATTTTGATTTAAAATAATAGACTACTACTAATATTTTTAAAGAGAATTTTCTAAATCCCTAAATATTAAATCCGTAATATTAGTTTCAATTTCCTTTTATGAAAGCTTAGGCTTAATTTAGATATATTTTTGATAAAGATTACATGCACTAATTAATGTATTAGCAATAAAAGTATTTCCATTTTAAATTTACTGTTATGATAACACTAAAGCATTTTTTAATTCTTCAAGAGTTTCTATATAACTATTTTAATCAATAAAATATCCCCATACTATTGTTAATAATTATTTTGGACAAATAAGAATAGGTACCATAGATCCATTTATAATTTGTCTTTCAAAGGTATTAAGATATATTTGTTCTCTTAAATTATAGTTATTTTATGAATCAATAAGAGTAATTTTTTTATTTTCTGAAGGATCTAATTTGTAACTCATCTACTTGGGATAATATGGTAATGTTTTATTATTGGTTGAAATTAAAAAGGAACATTTAGATGGATCAATTAAAAAAGCTTAAGAAAAAATGATAACTAAAATATAATTATTTAACTTTGCTGCCAATATTTTAAAATTTTCGTCAGAGAAGGTTTTAGAACTTTAAAACATCTAGATATACTTTTAGCATTCAGAGGTGAAATCATCACATAAAACATATCCCTATATAATTTAATGCTGAGCTCCACACCATGAATAAGTAAGTTTTAAGAAATCATTGATCATGATAATGTATTTTATTTAATAAAAATTATTCATTTTTGGATTTTAAATCTATCCTATTTATTGGCTGTAGGTTAGGGTACAACAATAGGTTTAATATTCCTATAAGTAGTAAAAATAAAAGTACCAAATTTTTTGAGCATATTCATGAATAGTTCGATCACTACTAAATTTACCTGATCTAATAGAATTATAAAATGCTTTCTTAGCCCAAGATATTTTATCTTAATATAATTAATCAATCTAAAATATAATAACAAAATACTTTGATTTAAGCCTAAGCATAATGATAGAAATCATGGGCAACTAAATAATAATCATTTCTATTTGTAATAGAATCTAATAATTCGTGATGATCATATCCAAAGACTCCAGATCTAATTGTTTAAATTACATCCCATAGTGGTTTTTGTATATATTGAAAAGGATCAGAATTTTTCATATTATCAATTAATTTTCCTACTTCATCTACTCTTGCACCAAAAATGAAAATATTATCAAGTCCAACCTCTTCTGCAATTTCAATATTAGCACCATCCCAAGTTCCTAGAATAATTCCACCATTCATAACAAATTTCATATTGGATGTTCCAGATGCCTCTGTACCTGCAGTTGAGATGTGTTATGAAATATCGGATGCTGGAATAATAATTTCAGCTGATGATACATTATAATTTGGCAGAAATACAACCTTTAAATAATGATTGGTGTCTAAATCATGATTAACAACTTCAGCAACCTAGTTAATTAATTTAATAATTCTTTTTGCATTTAAATATCCAGGTGCTGCTTTTCCTCCAAAAAACACAGTTCTTGGAGCAAATTTTCTTCTACCTTCAGTAGGAGTATCCTTTAATAATAGGTATCTATATATGACATAGAGAATATTCATGAATTATCTTTTATATTCATGAATTCTTTTGACTTGAATATCAAATAATGTATCAGCATTTACTTCAACATTACAATTTTATCTCACCCATTTAATAAGTCTCAATTTATTATTTCTTTTTACTTTCATAAATAATATTAATGCTAATTGATCTTCAGCTTTTTCTTCTAGATTTCTCAACATATCCATATTTAGTATCCACTCATCTGTACCTAACCATTCATCATATAATTTAGCCAACTATTGATTACATGATCTGAGCCACCTTCGAGGTGCCACACCATTAGTGATATTTATAAACTTTTTAGGTCTCATTTCATAATGATCTTTAAATAAATCGCTCTTCAAAAGATCTGAATGTATCCTAGCAACACCATTAACCATATGCGATCCAATAATAGATAAATTAGCCATTCTTATTTTCTTTACTGGACCTTCCTCTATAAGTGACAAGGCTGATAATTTATGAGCATCTCCTGGAAATTTCGCACTCACTTTATTCAAAAATATCATGTTAACATAATATATTATCTCAAGATGTCTAGGTAATAAACTACCTAATAAATCAACACCCCATTTCTCTAAGGCTTCTGGCAATACTGTATGATTTGTATATCCAAATGTTTTAGACACTATTTCCCAAGCATTTGCATGAGTCATACCTTCCTAATCTATCAAAATCCTTAATAATTCCACTATAGCTAAAGAAGGATGAGTGTCATTTAATTATATGGCTACTTTCTCTGATAATATTGACCAATCTCTTCTTACCTTTTTAAATCTCCTCAGAATATCTTGAAGTGTAGCACTTACCAATAAATATTCTTATTTCAATCTAAGTTCTTTTCCAGCATATGTATTATCATTAGGATACAAAACAGAAGTTATATACTCTGCTTTTTCTCTAGCCTCCAATGATTTGAAATAGTCCCCTTCATTAAAACTAGTAAAATCAAATTCATTCGCTGGCACAGATCTCCATAATCTTAAAGATATTGTGTTAAATGTCATATATCCTGGAATTGGGGTATCATAAGCTCTAGCAACTATAGTTTCCTATAATTTATTAATATTTTGTTACTCCAGCTTCCCATAAAGACTTTTCCTACCCATTTTCATGTCTTTTCACTACTTTCCCATAAAACTTTACTGGATATTATACATCCAATCTCTCTATTTCCCAAGGATTACCTTTCTCCAGCCAATAATCTGGTGCTTCTACTTATTATCCATTTTGAATTAATTATTTGAAGATTCCATAACTATATCTGATTCCATAACCAAAAGCTGGATAATTTAAAGTTGCAAGTGAATCTAAAAAACAGGCTGCTAGGCGACTTAAAATTTATAATAAATTTACCCCAATCCACCATTTCCTAATGCTGGATCTACTTCTTCATCATATAAATCTTCCAATTTGTAACCTAACTCTTAAACTGCTTCTGTGTAGGAATCTTACAATCCAAGATTTCCTACGGCATTTTATAGACATCTTCCAATTAGAAATTCGATTGATAAATAGTATACTCTTTTGCAATCCTATTCATGAAAATACAATTGAGTATCATTAAAACTTTCAATCAATCTATCTCTTATTGAGTGAGATACTGCCTAATAACAATGAACCTAATGAAAATCAAATCGTGTTCTAGCTAGAGAAAATTCAACATGATTCACTATCTACTCTTATATACTTAAAATGTTATTTGATCACGTACCTTTTTTTGTCAGAAGGTAAATAATTTTACATTAAGTGCCATACTTTTTCATGATTTGCTAAGCTCTGAGAAGACCCAAACTCAGGTCTAAATAATTAATTCATATTTGAATTTGACCCGCAAAAAGATTTCCTAGACATCAAGGTCTTGGAATCACTGCCTGATATCTATTTTTATAAACCTGACATTTTTGTATAAGATATTTAAAGAAATTATTTTATATACAAAAATATAATCAATTGTGATATAACTTAAATTTATTATATTCATCATCAAATAGTTGTTAACGTAAGTGTGTAATACTTTAATCATCGATTTTAGTGCTTTATTTGATGTAACTATTTGTTTATTTACTCCTATAAGGTTATATTATGTTGAGATCATCTTTTCCAAAATGACTTTGAATTGATCCAAATTTATATTCAATATTAGGATAATTTTTAATCTAAGAATACATAGCTTATTTTTTAATTGATACTGTTGGTCTCATAGGACTTATTGATTTTGATAATTTACTAACTTATGTTTTTGATGAGTAATAATTGCTTTGCTTTACTGGTGTCAATGGATTTTTGCAAATCAAATCAGGTAATGCAATTTAATGCCATTAATTTCTTAGTGAAATTGGATCCTTTGACTATTTAATTATTTCAATAATTTCATTATTAATGAATCTACTCTAAGTATACTGGTTTTCAGATTTATCATAGAATATTCCAATTCCATTTAATTGCCCATTTTTAAAATCTCCAATATATTTGTCCCCTTATTCAAACACGATTCCTCCCTTACCATCTAATTGCTAATTAAGGAAGTAACCATATTCAAACTTGTTTTTCTTTATATCATATAATATTCCAATTCTTCTATTTTCATTTTAATTTATTACAGTACTAAAGTAAAGTTAAGCTTCATCAATTAATTTCCAATTTCTAAGTTAAGTTTTCAATAATATCAACTAAATTATTCAAATATATTTACAAAATAGGAGTGATTTAGTTTATTTATAATATCCAATTCTTCTTAATCTTATGTTTAAGTATTGTCTACTATTGTTTCTCCATTAAAGTACTCATACTTTATCAAACCCACTTGTAAACCATTCTCATATTTGCAGTATTTAAATTTATTAGAGTATATGAGTTAGCAATAACCTTGCATAAGTCCATTGCTAAATTAACCAATTATGATATAATCATTATTAATAAATAATCCGACTCCATTTATTTTATTGTCTTACCATTATCCAAAATAAAAAGAACCATTGCTCCAATAATAACCTCTCTCTTTTAATAACATCGTTAATTTTATTTTTGTAAAACATTTAATAAATTAAAATGAACAAAGTCCATATTTCCCAATTAAGCAAACAGAGCTCTCATAATTTTCTTAGTAAACATATAATCGGATTGCTTTATGTCTTTTAACTACTTTCTTCCAGAAGATTAAAAATACTCTTTCAAAAAAAAGAATATTTTTTGCATTCACTATTTTCTTGAGTTTTTTAAGATAATCAAAGAATTTGCATTATTCTGAAATATTCAAATTAATTAAGGATATCAATATTTATTTCATATGTATTACATTTTCTTCCAAAACTTCCAAATAAAACGCGTTACATTATAAAATAATTTGGAAATAGATGGATTATTAGAAAACCCATCTTTTTTTTGATACCATTTTAAAAAATAATTTTCTTCACATTGTTTGTAAAAATTAATAAGTGACATCTTATCTGATAATAAAATTATAAATTTAAGTTTATGTAGATTTCGTTTAAAAGAATTTAAATAAAAGTATATTGGAATTATGAATATACATATTTAAATTATTTAGCTTTTAAGAATAGTCTAACATAAGTAAATGTTGAGTATAAGGATATTGAAAATTTAAATGAAGTGTTACTTTAAATTAGGATTTAATCTACTTAAAATTTTTTAATTTAAAAGGTACAAAAAAAAATTAAATTGTATATTATAAATATTGATAAATTGCGTGGATACTTCATTATTTAACATTCTTTATGCTTTATAAGATCTTGAATATAACTAAGTTAATCTTAGATTCTTCACAATCTAAAAAAATAAATTTTTATATCCCAAATACTTTTAAGTTGAAATGGTAAAAAAATAATTTTTGATTTGTTGTATTAGTTATTGAAACGAATTGTTGAGTCAATTTATCAAGGAATCTATGGAAAGCTTTGTAAAAATAGAAGAGGATTAAGATTTAAGTGTAAATTTGAAGATAGAAATTTTAATGGAGATTAGAAAATAGAAATTGTTTCTCAAATTTACCTTAAAATTAATAATATTATGATATGAAGGAAGATTAATTAAAACCAGTATAGTATATCTGTAAATTGGTCTAATAGATATTATATCGATTCCTCAAAGTTAATTTAGGAACATTTGTTTTTATAATGGAGATGGTATATTTTGAGTTTGATTTTAATGATTTGGTTAAAATAGGACAGTTTATTATAAAATACAATAGAAAATAATTTATTTAGGTAGAATTTAGATCAAAGAAATAAAAAGTAAAAGTTTAAGAAGTTTAAAAGATATTTAATTCTTAATATTTGAATAAAAGATAGAGAATGAATATTACTTAAATTTAATTGATATAATAAAATTAATGTTTGGTTAGAATGTCGATACTTAAGATCTAAAAATTCTTAAATGTGTGCATGATTACAAGTTATTGAGTAAGAAATTAAAGATTCGTGCATTTGCTTAATTTCATTAATGTTAATATAACTGTGTGAAAGACATAAATTCGAAAACAGTAGAGACTTGCTTTAAATAATGCGAATTAGGTATGAACGAACTAAAATTAATTAGAGCTGGATAATTACTTTGAGTAGAAAAAGAAAAGGAAATTAGAGAATAAGGTGTTTTATGCATTACCTATTTATAACAATTCTGATCCATCAAAACAATATCTGATTCCATAAGAGTAGCAAGGAGAATATTAAAAAAAGACTATACAATTTGAAATTGAATCTTAACGTAAATTAAATGAATTGTAAAATATTCTTGATGAACGTGGTAAGATTTATAAGTTGTGATTTATATATACATTTATTTTATATAATGCAAATAAAATTAATTTTTAATTCTGTAGCTAGAAATGGCCACTCATTATAGATTAGATGAATAGCATCATTTGCTCTCAAGTCATAAAACAAAGTTCCAATTACCAAAAGGACACTTCTTGTTTACATCCGAAAGTGTTAGTGCTGGTCATCCTGATAAGTTGTGTGACTTCATAAGTGACACCATTCTTGACGCATGTTTGGATCAAGATCCAAATTCTAAAGTAGCATGTGAATCAGCATGCAAAAATTCTCTTGTTATGGTATTCGGTGAGATTACAACAAATGCCTAAGTACCTTACGAGACTATTGTTAGAGAAGCAATAAAGAATGTTGGTTATGATAACATAAGTAATCTTATTAATGATTATATTATTTTAGGCAAAGGATTGGATTACAAGAATGCATCCATAATAGTGTCTTTAGATTAACAATCTAGAGAAATTAATCAAGCAGTTGTAGGTGCCAAACATGAAGATGAAATTGGAGCAGGAGATTAAGGATTAATGATTGGATATGCATCAGATGAAACTCCAGAATTGATGCCATTGACTCATCATCTTTGTAATAAATTGATTGCAAGACTCCAG